>OZ035824.1:31993798-32006192 GCA_964034765.1 Knipowitschia caucasica | reverse complement strand
GTCTGGTGGTCCCTAAGGTCTCAAAGGTCACTGTTGGTGGCAGAGCATTTAGCTACCAAGCTCCTTTACTGTGGAATCAGCTTCCCATTTATGTTAAGGAAGCAGATACGGTCTCCACATTCAAGGCCAGGCTTAAAGCACTTTACTTTAATTTAGCATATAATTAGGTAATATATAATATGTAGTGTATATATTATATATATATGCTGTATTATGTTATATATTATGTTATATATTATTCAATAATGTATTGTGTTATGTTGTATATTATGTTATATATTATGCTGTATGTTATTCTTTATTCAAGGCTAGGTCTTAAAACAGTCCTCTTTAGTTTAGCATATGGCTAGGAAGGTAAGACTCGGAGAAGGTTAAACTCCTCAGAGTGTTAGTCAAGCTGCATAGGGAGTCAGTTTGCTGGGAGAAGTATGGTAACTTGAGCACTATCCTCTCCTCCTTCCTACTTTATCTGTTTAGCATTTTTAGGATTCTGACTGTAGTTTGTTCATTGCTATTCACCCGTTGTCCCATTGTCTGTTTCATGGTACGATGACGGGATCTCTGAGCCTGGCCTCTTCCATCTACACCTGCGGACTGCCCCGCCCGACCCGCCTGGGAGTGCTTTAGTCCTGCACCGGACCTGTCCACGTTCAGCGTCCACTGGTCCACGTTCTGTAGCTAGCTTAGGTCCTGGATCATTAGTCTGTCCGTCCGGAGGAGCGGATCCCTTTCTCATATGGGTCTCCCTCCCTGTGGGTTTCCCTAGTTCTCCTCCAAGGTTTCTCACTTTTTCCCACTGGGTTTTTTAAGAGTTTTTCCTTGTCGATGCAGGAGGGTCTTGTTGGACAGTTAGTGTCCAACAGAAAGGATTGGTGATGATCAGGACACTTTAGCATTCTACAACATGTATGGACATTTTCTTCTGTGTGTGCTTTATACTGTATTCTTCATGTGTTTTAACTGTTGATTCTCTGACCTGTGTTGGTGATTTCAATGGTTTTGTTAAGTCCTCTGAGATGACTTCTGTTGTGACCTAGGGCTATACAAGAATAAATTGTATTGTAATTGTATTGTATTGTATGAATACCACTGTCATAGAGCTTAATCACCAGGCCATCACGCCATAACATATCATAGGCTTTTTCAATGTCTATGAAGACAGCCACCAAACTTTGCTTATCCCAGCTTTACATTATAGCATAACGCAATTTTATATACACAGTCACATAAATGCACTATAAATGTTTCTTCTTTTCATTCATGTTTTATTTAATTTTATTGATGCAAGCCCCCCCAAAGACTTTCTGTAAATTAGAAAAATACGTTCTAATTTGCATATTATGACGTCATATGGCGTTGGAAATCGTGGATGTTTTGAATTTTCATTTTTTTAAAAGATATATATACAAAGATAATAATATGATTATTAATAATAATGATAATAATAATAATAATAATAATAATAACAACCACAACAACAACGACAACAACAACAACAATGCTAACTGCATATTGTGTGCACCATGTGCACTTGTACATTGTATATAGTTATAATTTAATTATTATAATATATTTTTATTGTTATACCTTAGAAGTGTATTCTAATTTTTATTATGCCTTACTCTATTGTTTACCTCTCTTCTTTGACTGTTGTACCGAGCCAAAATTATTCTGATTCTGATTCTGAACAATAACAATAAAACATTCCTTTGGCGAAATGTCATAAGAATTAAATTTACAAAAATAGTTATTAAGTGTCACAAGTCTGTTTTAACCAACGACGTTATCATGTTACACAGTATATCGTTATTATTATGTTATTATTTATTATTTTAATGACGAGCTGCTCTTTTGCAAAACGCAAAATGGCCGCCACTGTCGCTACAGCAACAATATCCACGCGCTCTCTAGCCCCTTAAATATTTCGTCTCTGCATTATCCTTCTACTCCGCGCGTGCACAGCAGAGCGGAACAGTGAATGGTTCGGATTGTTTTTCTCCCTCGAACAGAGATTTACCGCATCCTCTGGCTCTGTACGCCAAAAGGTATGAAACCAAAACGATCTTACTGCACATGTATAACCATGCGATGGAGAAAGGCACATATCCGAAGCCCCACGGCAACTTTTAAGCCTCCAAACAAGCCGCAACGTAGCATATTAGTAGTTAGCATGTTAGCATGTCAGGCAGGATTTGTCACGGATTATGTTTCACGGTTAACAGACCGCAACATCTTTTTGCACACCGGTGGAGTTAAGTACAATTTTGAGGAAGAAAATCCAAACGTTAAAATCGTATGATTTTACACTAATACTAAGTACGCTTCATGAACGAGGCTGGTGGAGCTTTAACGGACAAAGCACTTGAAACTAATCACGGCTTGTGCGCATTTTGTTAGTAGGCGTTGCTAAGTAATTTATTTAAGGGAATATATTCTCTTGTGTGTGTGTATTCCAGTTGTTTATACCTTTTTCTGTTTCGTCCTCCCCTGAGCTAGAATGGGCAAAAACGTTCTTGGACATATTATGTAACTGTTCCGCATGGGCTCATGTTGTTATTTTTGTTACTACTTAAAGAAGAGTGTTTATTACATGGACGTGGATGGTGGACAGATGCGTGGATTGTTGTTTTCTTGCCAGTTGTAACTTGTTATGTGTTTTATAAAGATGGGGTACGTAAACCACATCACATCTTTAGATCATCTTTTTAAGACCTATAAGAGAAAACGAGAGGACCGCCCTCACTCAGAACTCAGTATCCAAAACATAACTAAATGTTTTTTCTAATAAGATCAAAACTTACTTCACTGTACTACTGTCACCTTACATTGTGTGCTCCATGTGCACTTGTATATTGTAAATAGTAACTGTAACTCTATTTTAAATTTAAATTTATTCCTTAGAAGTGTTTTTTATTCTTTATTTTTATTATCTCTTTCTGACTGTTGCACTGAGCCAAAGCAATTTCCAAGTCTGTGACTTCCTGTTACTTAGGTGGCAATGAAAATTGATCTGATTTTGTATTTATTGTTTTACTTTCACGAGAATTTTTCTCTTGGGACGTACCCCATGAATGATTTGTGAAACAAGAATTTTAGATACCCCAGGTGTAAAGTATGTTTGTGCTTGTAAATGTACTATAGAAGTAATGCTTCTTTTTACGCTTAGGCTAAAAGATATGTGGAATGACAACGTCTGAGATATATTGACTCGAAAACGGCAGGTAATGGGCTGATCTTGCATAGATTACTGTATTACCAATGGTCTTAATCTTTTTTCCATATCATCTAATTGGTCCCTATCTGTGCAAACTCTGTAGCTCGGTTTGCTGACATGGAGTGGCAAACACCGGCTGTGTCTGAAAAGTTTCAAAGCCGCTTCGGTCGTCGTCCTGGGACATCAGACAGTGGGGACACTGGCATCGGGACCTCTGTCTCAGACAGCACAGAAGGTGAGCAATAACAAGTTATGACAATAATCGTCTATGCCTTATTTTGTGAAATGTTGGTAAAAGGCTACTGTATTTTTATTTCTTGAAAGACATTTTGTTTTAATACAGCAAACAGAATAAGTGAGTTAAGATTACCTACAGTGGAACAATAAATGTTTCCCTTGCACAGTAAATGCAAAAAATCAAGCGAAATATGTGTTACTTCATATACATTGAAACTACACTTGTCTAAATTGTTTTGTTTCCTCTTAATAAGAATAAGAATAGGAAAAATGTATTGTCCACCAAGGTGGAAAATTGTCTTTAGTTGTCACCTTACAATACATAAGACACACATCCAGCAAAATAATCACAGTACAATTAGAAGAACTAACTGGGAACTGAATCGCCAACAAGGCCTCATCCGGCCTAAAGACAAGAGTCAACCTCAGGACTTCTCAAAGCTTAAGAGTGTTTGCCGCTTTCACTGCTCTGGGCACAAAGGAAGTTTAAAAAAAAAATAAAAAAATCTTGGCTGATATCACTCGATATCTCCGTCCTGATGGCAGAAGTTCAAACTTTCGGTTTAGCGGATGGGAAGCATCATTGACGGCGCTCCTCGAACAAACAGTGGAGAGATCTTTGTGGCTGCACTTAATACCTTAAGTTTAGTGTAGAATTATGTAACTCCTTGATGGATAAAGGTAGATTCATTTTCAATATTTGTGGGTTTCCAATGTCCATTCTGAGTGTGCTGAAAACCCAGACTGTAAACCCCTCACCACACACTTTTTACACCAAGATGTGAGTCACAAGTCACCAAACTGGTGTATACACGTTCCCTGTCGTCACAAGCTTTGGCACTTGCGCCCTTACGCTTGCAAACTCCACTCAGGAATTCTGGTTACAGCCGCTGTGGCCAGATAAAAGCTGTGGTGTCTAACTTTTATGGGTTTCATAAACAACAAAGAATGATTTATTATTTATTTATTTATCATATATATATATATATATGGGCTTGTTCACACTAAAGGGCACAAAAGTGTGACAAAAGGCCAAAAATTAGATTTTAATAATCAGAAGATATTTTATGTTTTTCATGTTTCCAAGCACCTCCTCTGTCCATTAGAAGTTGCTAGAACAGTAGTACAGTATCTATGCTGTTGTTACTGCAATTATAATATTCTGTCTAGTATTGTACCATTATGTCTCACCTCTCTGCTTGTATTGTCCGAGCTGGGCAGATAACTGTTGTGAATAAAGGGCAGACGTGTCTATGGTGGGGTCCTGGTCCCCTGCAGACTTAAAACAGATTATAATCCAGACAAATAAGCCTCGTTGCTCTGAGCCAATTAGGAAAACGAAGGCAAATACTGAAGGGGAAGCAGACCTGAACATGAAACTTTAAAACTTCCTCTTTATCTGCGGTAGACATACAGTCCCGAGATGTGCTGTCACTATACTAACTCTTGATGTAATGGTAGGAAGACCCGATAAACATTTTAAGGTCTGTGATGTTTAGGAGGTATACACTGAATATTTTCCTTAGCAAAACATACAATTTATTGCAGTATTTTGACTATAGAGTTCAGTAAATGAGGCGTTTTCCTATTTCAATCAGTTTTAATTTGACCAGTGTTGAAACGCTGCACCGGCCCAGGACAACAGTGGGAAAGGTTGGTACATTGTTTGGACCTGAGAACGCTTTTCACCCCCGGGAAGATGGGGATAAACAAAGTCCCAAAGTCTCCACAGCTTGTTATGCTGTCATTATGCATAGTATTGTCCGGTGTGCATTTTGTAGTTTTATAACCTTTAAAACCTGACCTACATGAAAGCAAAGGCCTGGAAAACTGTTTGGTCTTGATGTTTCTAATTAGGCCCGAGCCCCAACCGGGGTAAGGGCCTATTGCTTTTCCAACGAGTAATGCCTGGGCGAAGCCCAGGCATTACTCGTTGAACTGTCATAAGTGCCTGCACGCGACGGCACGTGCCCAAGCACTGATAAATCCGTGCCGGAGGCACGGAATGGCTTTGTTCCTGCTGTAGTACACAGTGAAATGATTGAAGTCCTATTAAAGGGGGGTTCCTTCAACTGTCTTACGGACGAATGTCCGGGCGAAGCCCGGACATTCGTCCCCCAAGCCCGACGGCGCGTGCCCAGACACTGACAAAACAGTGAATGGCTTTGCTCCTGCTGCAGTATACAGTGTAATCAATGGGGTCCTATGGGGGGGGTGGGTGACCTCATGAGGGCGAGGTGATTGACGAGCGCGGCAGCGCTCGTCAATCACCGAGAACCCAATAGTTGCGTTCGTCTGGTCGTTCGCTTTAAAACGACGTATCATTTGTATAATAGGTTACTATGGAAACCTATATTGTTTTTGCTCGAAGATTTAAAAAAAAAAATTCCTTGGTTTGGTTTCTTTTTTCTTCTGCACTTTGAACCTTAATTTGACCCCCTGAACATTGATGAAAAGTTGTGAAATTTTGCCCAAAATTCAGAACCGGTGAAAAATTAATTTTTTTGGTGTTTATTTTTATGGGACTAAAAAAATGTCAGAATAGCGCCCCCTACAAAAGTCAGTTTACATTGCGCCTATGGGAGGGGGTCGAAGGTCAAGTTTGTCGTAGAGCCACGAAATTCGGTACACATGTTCCTCAGGTCAAGACATGAAAAAAAAGTTATTATGGCTCCGCCCCCTGACAAACAGGAAGCTCATTAATTTAATTGGAAAATGGAAAAATGAAAATTGATATTTTTCACACATGTCGGCTGGAAATTATCTCCTCCTCGGCCGCTTCACCGATTTGTCTCAAAATCGCTCCACATGGTCTAAACCCATGTCCCATCTATTATTGAATATAGAATTTGGATCAATTAAACGTTGTCCGAGCAGCGGAGCGGCAAAATGTGACATGTTTTTTCCAATTTTTCACAAAAGTAAATTTGCTCCCATTTGCACAAAATTTTAATCCATTGTTCATCTCCAGGGTCTAGGTCATTTGAAAGTGGAAATATTGAAATTGGCTCATTAGCGCCCCCTACAGACTATGTTAAAGTTTTACATGGGCTTTTTAAAATTTAGTTTTGTCAAAATGTTTGAAATTTTGCACATAATTCTGTTTTGTCATCTGGATTCAAAAAGTCAATGACAACCTATGATTATTTTTTACCCTGTTGCCGTGGCGACGACCAACACTCCCCTGTCTGTGTCTATGAGAAAATCGTTAAATCTCTGAAAAGTACACCTCGCTCAAACATCAAACCAGCCGCGGCCGTTTTCCTAATTTGTCTGAAAATCGCTCCACATGGTGTCCACACATGGACCATCAATAGTTGCATATAGAGTTTTAATTAGTCAAACGGTCTGAGCCTGACAGACCCCCAAAGTGTGGTCATTTTCATAGAGAGGCGGAAAATCTCATGTTATCCAACGGAGACTGTATGGACACACTCACAGATTGTATGTGCAAACAGGAGCACATTTACAAACTCTGATATTCACTAAACTTGACTCTGTTGTTCAACTCCTGGGCCTAGGTCACATGACAGTGTGAACAATGACATTGGCCCATTAGTGCCCCCTACAGGCTGAGTAAAGGTTTACATGGGGATACAGGTATTTAGGTTTTCTGTTGTTTGATCTCATATTTGACACACATAACAAACACAAAAACTCACCAAACTTTGCCACAAGTTTTTTTCAGGCATTAAGTGTATTATTTTGGTGTTCTTTGTTATAACACTAAGAAAATTAAATTGTAGGGGGCGCTGTTGTACAACATTAAATGCCACCATTTGCACATACAAAGTCCGATTTGCACAAAATTTGAATTGACTGTTCAACTCTTGGGTTTCAGTGAACTGAAAGTGTGAATCATGAAATTTAAGCAATAGCGCCCCCTACAGACTTATCCAAGTATTACATGGGGAGAATGAGGTTTACCTTTTCAAAGACACACACAATCACTGATCATAGGAATTCAAAACACACAGTGTCGCTCCCATCAGGGCGGTAGGAAAATGGCGCGTCAGCGCCACCTCCTTTGCGCGGTGCGGCGAGGGCCGTTAGATGCCGCTTGCGGCTTTAATTAAATGTTTTGTTTTTGGTAAATCTGTATTTTTATACTTGAGGTAACCCTAATTCATTGTCGGCCCTTTTTTGTGTGAAACATTAACATTTAAATAAGTTATTGCAAATGCATTAATCATGTTTTTTTTTTTAAATAAATTCTCCTGTGGTTAAGTTAAAGTTCAATGCTTTGCTTTGTTTTGTTGTTAAGCGGCCCCCTGGAGTTGGCAGGCCCTCTTAAACTGGCAGGAGCTTTTGGCAACCTAACAATTACCCCTGATTTAGCCACAGTAATAGGCTGTTTCAGATAACCAGGCACAATAAAGTATCTATAAGAAAATCTGAATTCTGTATATGGATTGAGATTTATTTGAGGTCTCAGATCCTTTTAAAATCCACACCTAGTTGTTATCATTATATATCCTTTTGCTAGAATGTCCTGAGCTCAACATTTGTTATGTGTTTGTGAAGTTAAGGCTTGTTCTAGCCCGTTTTGACTTCAGAGTGTCTGTTCTTCTGCTCACCCAACGTTTTTATGATCATTTACATGCTTCTATAGTTTAAATTTGATTACCTCACTCACTTGTTGACTTTGAGTGCCCGAGTCTGACCGGGGTGGGAGGAGAAAGGTGCCTATACGCGGTGTGCACAGATCACACTGTAATTCGAGAGAGGGGTCTATATATACCCCTAACCTTTCCGGTGTTAAGTGTGCGTTTGCACAGAGCGCAGCACAGACCTGCGGACAATACTGGGGCACTTTTTGTGGAGCCGCTCTCTGACTTTGGGCACATTTGGGGCCAGAGATGCACATTATTAACTGTGGTTTTGGTTTGAAGTCTTGTGCAGGCGATAGTCAAAATGCCCCTCCTAATGATACATTTGCTGAGTTGGAGTGAGTTCCAGGCTTTCAGACTTCAGCAGGTTCCTCAGGTAAAGGTCTTATGTAATACTAGTTAATACAAGTCTTGAGAGTTCTTTGAATATCAACACTTTTAAACACAGCATGTTTTGGTGCTGTCTACAATTGTCGTAACATGGGCAAAGTTTAAAGACAGCATTTGAATGTATTACTGCATCATGTTAAATATAGAAGTTTAATTTACCCTGTGGTGAAAGCTTAATCACAAAAGTAGGCCGGTTATGAAATGTCTGAGTATTATAACTCAGAAATAGACCTGTAGCACAGTATGAAATTAAACAGCTTCGCTTTTTGTCTTTCAGATTTCTGCAGCACTAGCAGCAGCCCCTCCTTTCAGCCTATTCGCAGTCAGATCTCCATTCCCACTGCACATGTCATGCCATCCACGGCCGGCTCCCCGGCCTCCAAGTCGGGACTGCAGGGCGATGAGCTGTCATCAGATCCGCGCAGGTTTTCTTCTGGATCTCGGACTCAGGGTGGCTCCACCTCAAAGTCCTCGTCTTTGTCAAAGTCTGCATCTTCTCCAAACCTGGATCTGCCCCTCTGCGTGGGACCAGAGACTGTAGTTCCTAAGTCTGAGTGTCTGAGCCGATTTCGCAGCATGGTCAATGGCTTGGACCAGTCACTGTTCCCCGACCACACACGCATAGACGAGGGCCAGCGCTTTGACACTCCTGCACTGGAGCCCACTCTGAACCAGTCTGCTCTGCTAGGGGAGCTGGAGCCGGATGTCAGGTTTAGATTACAGCCCTCTGGGATTAGAGACACAGATTCTGACGCATACAGAGGAGCCATGGAGCACAGATATAAGGTGCTGCCTGAGGCCCGGACTGGTGCCTCAGAGGTTGGGAGGGGGGGTCAGGCTTCTACCCCGGCGTCCTGTGGTCTTTACAGCAGCATCCCCCTTAGCCCACAGACTCAGGCCCTTCTCAGGGAGCACCCTGGAGCTCCTCAGAGCCTGCTCAGAGATCACCCCCTGAGGGCAGAGCGCTCTGAACTGTCCAGCTGGCAGCAGCAGCAGCACAAGCACCAACTTGGCAGTCTGCGGCTGCAAGTGGAGCAGATGCAGGTAAACGCTGCCCATTTCCTGTTTTCTATACTTTGGCACAATATTGGCCATGCGCACGCTCGCTTGGGGTGGAAAATCAAATGTTAGAATCTGGGTTCATTTCCTTTTGTAGGCAAAAGGAAACACATGAAATGTCAATGTGTGATCATGGAACAGTCTTGAGACCCCGCAGACTTCTGAAACTAGGCAGGGCAGGGCCTGGTTAGTACTGTGATGGAAAAACGCTGGAAAAAACGGGTGCCACAGTGGGGGTGTGTCCTTCGGCACGACACTTCACCCACATTGCCTAGAATGAGTCTGGTGTGAGCATGAATGGTTGTGAGTGGGGGTCGAAAGGGCCAATGGCACATACTGGTTACCTCGCTTCTGTCAGTCTGGCCCAGGCAGGGCTGGACTGGGACAAAAAAACGGCCCGGGCATTTTTTCCTTTTTAGCGGCCCAGGCAACTCAAAAGGTTCAAGGAGCCCTATTTGACAAAAAAACCAAAAAGAAAACCAGCTTTGTATAAGGCTTATATGAAGGTACAGGGGCTGAAGCTGTATTAGCTACATAAGCTATATTAGCTATATTAGACTAATATCTAAATGACAAAGTAAAGGCTAAACACATAAAAACCATTCATGATTATCAAATGTGTATTTTCACTGCAGCGTGTCCTGGAGAGAATGACGCACCACGTGACAACTCTGCTTTAAGTTTAACCTTCTTGCAATTGTACAAATATAGTAAATAAATCTGTTTTTGGCTCCGAGTTCACCTGCATCACTGTCTGTTCATATCGATCACAGGCTGAAGTTTGCTGGAGCTGAATGTCCTTAATGGCGTTTTCTTTCACCGTCTTTGCGAAGGTTTTTGAAGTCTGAAAATAGGTGCTCTGACTTTATGATGAATGAATCTTTCAGTGAACGGTGTTTAAAGCTTCATTGTTCCTCCTGTTGCAACAAAACTTTTCATTAAATCGCAAACATAAAGCAGTCCTTCCTCATTGACTAAAAGCAAATGTTCATTCTCATTCTTAGTGCAGTCTTATCGACTCTCTTTATCTTTGGGATCCATGCGCACACACAGTTAAAATTGAATATTACCCATACAAGTTTTTGCAGCATTGAAAAACGTTAAGAATGTTCTTCCTCCTCCAGAAACCACATTCAAACTAGAAATAAAATATAGCCCTCACACTCCATTTTCAGACATTTTTGAAAAGGCTCCAGGAGCCACTTTAGGGGCACTAAAGGTTGCCGACCCCTGGTTTATACAGTATGTGGAAGCAAATACTGTAGAGGATCAGGATATGTGCAGTTTCAACAAAAAAATAAAGTGCAATAGTCTACATTAAACAGAGTAATAAACATTTCTCAGAGTGAGGGAGGTGGGCACAGACAATATTGTTTGTTACAGGGATGAGAATTGGTAAAAAAAATTCTGAAATGCATATTGTCAGCCATTAGCTGGCTCTAAATCTGTTTAATCTGTTCACAACATTTTACTTTTGGGCTCAAAGATGAACTTTTAATGCGATGGAAAATTTAGGTACCCGAGCTTTATTTTAGAGGAGAGGGGAGACGCGGACTGTTTTCTGCAGCGGTGTATTTATTGGGTGCACAAATTACGAAAAGACATGCATGGTCCTGTGCGCGTTTATGGTCTTGGCTACGCGCTCACCGTGTTGTGTTGTGAGCGGTTCCTGCGTCCAGCTCAGAGCCGCTGGATGCCGGAACACTGCGGCCGCTGAGGTGGTGGAATCCCGTTCGAGTACATAAAGCAGGAGCCCCGCGGACACGCGCGCTCCCCTCAAACATTTCTCAACGGATTTACACTTTTCACAAACATGTTTTTTGTATGTGGCAGACAGACCGGCCCAAATATGGGCATCGGCCCTTCGGGCATTGCCCGGTACGCCCGATGGCCAGTCCAGCCCTGGGCCCAGGGCAGCTCTGGGTACAGTAGGAGCTTATCACTGTATGGAGTGAATAAATAATGACATGTTAAGCATCTCTGAGGGTCCAAAAAACACTACCCCGAAAATGCTTAATTAAGAACCCCATGAATAGACATTTCTTGACAATTGACAATTTTCAATTTTCTGCCCATATTATGTTTTATCTACTTCGTGTAGCGTCTGGTATTGTTTTCACTTTTATATAAATGCAGATGAGAACATGAGCTTTAAAATTGTATACAGCTTGTTGGTTTAGATGACATACATTTGCTACTTCAAATAGAACACGGAACACTGAGAAATCGCTGACGAGCCGGTGGGTGGTAAGCTTAATCGCTTAACCTAATAGCCCGGGCTATTATTTGATATTTTATGGTGTATAACAATTAATAATTTCACACATAAGTCGCTCCAAATAAATTGCACCCCTGGCCAAACTATGAAAAAAAACCGGCAAATTATAATCCGAAAAATATGTTATATAAAACCGATTTATTATCATCTGACGTGAATCTGATTTTTAAGCAACATTCTCAAAATAATTTCAAAACAGTTGAGCACATTTCCTGTTTTTGCATACTGCATTGATCAATCGCCTTTTTAGATTTCACTGTGTTTCTAATGTACGTTTGTACAGTTGATGGGTGGTGGAGTGGCTCAGTATCCGTCTCTGTATTCCTCCTCTGCGCACTCCGACTCTGGAAAGTGGGACGC
Organism: Knipowitschia caucasica; assembly: GCA_964034765.1. NCBI lineage: Eukaryota > Metazoa > Chordata > Actinopteri > Gobiiformes > Gobiidae > Knipowitschia > Knipowitschia caucasica. Next base: position 31,994,044 of record OZ035824.1, on the reverse strand, counting down.
TCTGGTTAAAGCCAGCGAGAGTTTATTGAAGGAGAAGGAGCTCGTCATAGAAAGGCAAGCCTCACATTACACCCGCTCAATTGAAAATGATCTGATATTGTACTGTTGGTTTTGTGATGCAGACAAAAGCAGCACATGGCCCAGCTTGAGCAGAGGTTGAGGGAAAGCGAGTTGCAGGTCCATGGGGCTCTTCTGGGTCGAGGGACTTCTTACGGAGACATGCTGATGCTCCGGCTACAGGTGAAC
>OZ035824.1:31883798-31988798 GCA_964034765.1 Knipowitschia caucasica | reverse complement strand
CTGGCGTTTGCGCCAGCACAGACATGTCACACATACCAACTGACGTCACACAGTATTACAGAGTCAATGGAGAGGCCAGGACTAAATTCAAATGTAGTACCACCGAAAAGGTTGAGGGGGGTGCCACACAGACGTTTTTAGGCTCAAAAGTGAGATTTTAACTAATTTGCACTAATGTCAAAAAAATGACTAGGATATGTAAAGAGCATTACAATAAACATATTTATGCAGTTTATGAGTTAACCCTCATGTTGTGTTAGGAACTGGCACCACTAACCGTTGTTAGCGGGTCAATTTTGACCCGGGGTCTGACTCAGTTCTGACCACTAAAAAGAAAGAATTATCACTCGATTTAGTTAGTACTGCATCTTAACTAACATTATATGCATTCAAAGTCATAACATCTTTTTTTTATTTGATTTTATTGCCCTCGAGACAGATCTTGTCCCTTATTTTTAAGATGAAAATGAGTTTTTTTTTTCAATCATAATTTACTAAATATAAAATCCATAGATAATGTTTTCTAACTATAATAGAACAATATTACAATAAAACCTCTGAAAAAAGTTGAACACCCAAAAATATATTAGTTACGTTGGTGGTGTTAGGGTCAAATTTGACTGGCATAGATTTGTTAGTAAAAGGAGCCTTTGTTCCTCAGAAAACAACTTCACAACTAAAAGATGGCGGAGTAGTAATTGTCCCTGCCTAACCCCCCGTGCTTTTTTCTATTAAACCTGGTCTAATTTATTTCTACAAGCCATCCATACGCAAGTTATCTTTGTGCTCTCTTCTGCTTATGTCGGGATCCACTCGCTCTAAAGCAAATATGAGCAAGTCTCAGATGGACGCTGAAACCTCCACCCGTGTGCTGACGGAGGCCTACCTCGAATCCGCACTTGAAGTTCTTCAAACCTGCAGAGGACACATCTAAGGAAAGATTTGAGCGCCTTGAAGAACAACTTGGCTCTATTAGACATATCTTGTCTCAGCATGCGATAGACATTGAGACACAGCGAGTCGCTGTTTTGTCCGTTGACACCTGTGTCCACAAAAATGAGGCTACCCTGGAGAAGCTAGCAGATTCTCTATTGCAAATGGAGCTTAAGTTGGTGTCCCTTGAGGATAGAAGCATCCGTATTTTGAACATCAAAGAAGGTGAAGAACGTGGGAATATGTTGTCCTACCTTACAGCGAATCTTCCAAAGTGGTTACCTGGATTAGCTGCGGCTCCTCCTGAGCTCATGCGTGCCCACCGCTTGGGTCCGCCACGACAGGGCTCCTCTCCCAGAGCGATCATCGCAAAGTGTCTCCGCTTCACGGACAGAGACCGTATCCTGAACGAGGAAAGAAAAACCTCTGTGCAGCTGTCTGGGATAACCCTTCGCTTTGTCCTGGATTATAGTGACTTCACATCCAAACAAAGATGTCCCTGTTATCCAGTTATCCAGTCTCATCATATTCTCGCATACCTTCCGTCCCTTCCTGACACAAGATTGTTTCTGTGAATTATAATCTCTAATATGAACTGTGGACACACATGGACCATAATGGGTTGATTATTATTTTCCCTCTGACTGATATTTATCAGCAGACTATACATTGACTACACCTATACATTGTACAGAGCAGACCGAGATTCTAGAGGAACGGACGAAACACTTACATTTCATCCAGTTTTCAGTCACATCAGATTTTACCAACAGAAACCATTTCAGTTTGAAGGACTATTTGTTAATTTAATACTTCATGAAAATAAACATCTAATCATTCTCAATATTTACAGACCACCTAACTCCCCTTCTGACTCTGTAAAGAGTATTCTATCTACACTTTCCTCTTTAGGCAGTAATGAGGAACTTATCATCCTTGGTGACTTCAACATAAACTGGTTTGCTCGCTCTTCTCCATCAGAACGTAACACATTTAATAGTTCCAACCCAGTTGATAAATGATCCCACACGTATATTACCCCCACAAGCCAATCCCTTCTGGATTGGATCTTAGTTTCTCATCCAGATAGATTCCTTGAATCTGGCGTGTTAGCTGTTTCAGTTATCACTGCATTGTTTATTGTATATTGAAAATGAAACCCCCTCGTCTTCCTCCTAAACCCATAAGAATTCGAATGACAAAACTGTTTAACTTGAAAATTTTTATTTCTGATGTTGTGAATATTAACTGGGACAGACTTGGTCTAATACCATCTATACATGAAGCCTGGGACTATTTTTATTCTGAATTTGTAACTGTTATTAACAAACATGCACCTTTTTAGATACATTTTGGATCAAAGGAAACCATCTTTCCTGGGTGAATGGTGAACTGATCGGTCTGTACAGACAACAGGACAAGGCTTGGTCTGAATTTAAGGATTCAAAGCTCACTGCTGACTGGGACGAATACAGACGCCTGCGTAATATCTGCACCACTCAAACAAGAAATGCTAGGTCTAACTATTTCAAAAACAGTTTAACAAATAACTTTTAAAATCCGTGTACCCTTCGATCATTAGTTATTCCGTTTCAAAATAAAATCAGAAAAACAAATTTTCCATTCGTTTGTTATTTTTCTTTTCTAAATCAAATTGGAAAATCAAATCCTTTATGCTTAAATATCAATGTGTTTGTTTCGGCTCTAGTTGTTTAAAATTCTCAAAAGAATTATGGCATTACTATTATTTTGTTTTATTATTATTTGCGACATCGGAAGAGAGAAGAGACCTCGCGGAAGGGGGGCTACAGACGCGGGGGTGGGACTCCCCTGGTCCCGGGGTACCCGCGGTGTGAATTTGACGCGCGGGGGATAAAGGACCAGAAAGTTATGGCCCTTGGAAACCACCGGGGGACCGCGCGTCTACCATCCGCCCAAGAGCGCTCATTTTGGGGGAGGAGAACCTCTGCTTCCAGGGCTTGTCAAAAACTAACCAGGGGTGCTAGAGACACGGGGTTTTCACCCACGCACTCCTCCGGTTCTGGGCTTTGCTCCCGCTCAGACCCAGGCCTGAGCGCTCATTCTGGGGGAGGAGAGGACCGCAGCAGCAGGGTCAGGAGGCACGCTGCTCCATACCCCCGTGCTTACGGCCATACCACCTTGAGAATGCTCGATCTCGTCTGATCTCGGAAGCTATAGGCAAGGTCAGGCCGCGGGGGCCAGCCGCGTATAGTGGGCATATCGTTGATTGGCACTGAACTGAAACTCTATTTTCTATACAGATTGTTTTGTCAAATATTACTGTTTGCCCTGAAAGATGATCAATAAAAAGAAAGACTTCAATAATGTATGACATTATAATATATTTATTGTGAACAGATGAAAAGAGATATTTACAAATTTAAGAAATACACTTAGAAGAAAAACAACAACATGCTATCTTTATCTTCTTAAACTAGTATTTGTGTGATGAGCCCTGTGAATGTCACGGCTGAGAGCTGACTATACAGAACTGTAGATGCAGACTTTACAAATGAAATTATATAATTAGATATAATCAATATTAAGTATATATTTACATAATAATTAGAATATTTATAAACATTTATCAATAGACAGGTATAATATGGTAACTATATACAATAGCACCAATAGACAGCAGATAGCTCATTTATTTACACGCCACCTTTCCCTCTCCCGGTCATAAAAAGGAGACTGCTGGAACATCTGCGTCTCCATCCCCTGGTCCTTGTACAGGGAGAATACTTTGGCAGGGCAGTAGATGTATTTTCCTGACAGACCAGGGAATTGTGTATGAATGTGAGGACTGTTTGGTCCCTGCTTCAGCTGCAGTTTGCAGAACCCGCACTTTCTCCCAGTGGCAAGAGACTCATCTCTCTTCCTTTTCTTCTCCTGCCGCTCATTCACTCTCTGCTGCGTGGCCTCCAGCTCTCTCTGGCAGAACTCAAGTGTCCATAAAGTCTCGGAATGGCATCCTGGAGTTGGTCAAACCCTCTGTGCGATAGGTGTTATAGACCTTGGTGGAGCAATAGAAATACCTGGTAGGACCCGGCTGGTAAAACTCGTGGATGGAGCTGCCATCGCCCTCATATTTGGATTTTGGCTGGCCACAAGACAGGCATTTCTTTGTGTGGGGTTTATTTGCTGGAGGCTGCTGCTGCTTTTCCAAGATCCGCTGCACAACCTTCTCTATGGCCTCCTCAGACAGCGGTGACATGAGAGTCTGAGCAGGAGGAGGGGGGTTCACTGCTGCAGGGGGCATGGTGACAACAGGCACGGTGCTGGTCTTACTGCCTGCTGTGAGCGAACGATGTACTCCCCCAGAACTTCAGCCTTGTCTGAGGCATCACCTCCTCTCACTCGCACCAGAGTGAGGGCGTTCTCCCTCACCACCTCCTCCCTCAGAGGAGCACCGCACTCCCTCATGGACGGGTCGTCCCTGATCTTCCTCGCCTCCTCCGAAGGGTCCTGCAGCAGGAATCCACGTGGGCCCTTGCAAAAAATCCCAGTGACGCGGCCAGGAAAGAATGAAAATGTCTTCATATTGTCTGCAACAACAAAAAAAGATCATAAAATATCTAGCTATAGCATGATAGAGAAGTATGTATAATGTATATATCTTTAGCATAATAAAGAATAAAATAATTACATTTAGCATTATAAAGAAGCATGAATCCTGTATAATCTAGAGAAGACATATACAGTTGTATGTTTACATCTGGACATTAGCAGCATGAGGCTCTGGGATACAGTAAGTACAGTTATAGAAGGAAAATATGAACTGGTAAAACACTAATACATTGTCGTAAACTAACTGCATATAATTCATTTTCAACTTAATGTGTTGCTGAACTATAGAAATGTGAAATACATATAGATAGTACACACATCAACAATAATTAGCTAGCGCTGGAAATACTACTACAACCACACGTAAACAAACTGCATTTCTGTATACAGTAGAATACAGTGAATACAGATTGTTTGACAACGCAGAGAAAGTGTTTTCTTTACAATATTGATCCAAACAGAGATCTACGAGCAGCAGCAGCAACCAACATATGACACGGAGGTAAACAATCATAAACAGCCCACTACACACTCGAGATTTAAACTACAGACGTGTGTGAACGATCTACGCACAATATGAGAGATTTATGAAGTGAAACATAAAGAACGAGCACAAAAACATTGTGTTTATCAGAGCAGACGCCTGGAAATGTACAAAAGTGATCCCCCTCCATAAAGGGGGTGACATTAGTGATATCAATAACTATAGACCCATTTCAATTAATAGTATAGTAAAAGTAAAAGTAAGTAATAGTATAGTAAAAGTTTATGATAAAGTAGTGTTTAGTCAACTATCAGAATACTTATCAGCCAAAAATCTTCTGTCTCCATTCCAATCTAGATTCAAATGATATATTTTCTGGATTTAATAATAACTTGCTTACTGGTGCTTTATTTATTGACCTCACAAAAGCTTTCAATTTGGAAAATCATTATTTGCTTTTAGACTCCAGCTTCACTCCATTGGCCTGGATCAGCCCTCACTCCTCTTGTTTAATTCCTATCTGCATCATCGTCAGCAGTGTGTATTTTCTAATGGTAGCAGTGTGTATTTTCTAATGGTAGCTACTGAGTTTTCATATATATATATATATATATATATACTCCAATCACTAGCGACCCTCCTCTATAAAAGCCCCTGCACAAGGCCGCGCCCCCTTTTTCACTCTGGCGCCGATTGAGATCATACTTACACCAACTACATCTACTTTGTCTGCTGAGATTTCTGCCTCGACTGCTCGTCCGATTTCCCCTTCGCCCTCCGGCGTCGGACGTCGTCGTTGCTTGGAGTGTCGGGTCAGGCTCCCGCGCACGGACCAGCATTCACGCTGTTGCTTGTGCCTGGGCTCGGGCCATGCGGCGGAGAGCGCTAGCTGCGCCTCGTGTCTCGCTCTCCCCAGAGAGGAGAGTGAGCGCAGGCGTGCGTTCTCCGGTGCTCCAGCACCCCGTCCGGACTCTTCTCAGGACGAGGAGTCTGAGATCGATTGGGCCCCACTCAACCTTCCTCCCGTGCCCGCGGAATGGGGAGACTGTGTCGTGGGAGAGGATTCGGAGGACTGCTCTCTCCTCACCCTGGACGAGGCGGTGTCGCGAGACCTGGAGCCGGACCGGTTCCCACTGGATCACATGCCCAGTCTCTACTCCTCCGCGGCGGCCATGATGAACGCTCCTCTACAACCGCAGCCGGACCAGGCGGTGGAGGACTTCACCTCGGTGGACGCCACCACTCGAGGGAGGAGGAGGAAGCAACCCACGTTGTGCCCGCGGATGGACCCGATCCTCCATTACGCGACACGTGAGTGGCCAAAGCCCCTAGCAGCCAAGAGGCCTGCTCTGGGGTACGGCATGTACTGCAGCGTGCAGGACTGGTCCTGGGCCGGTGATGTCCCGGACATCGAGGACTCGGTCCGCATGGCTCTGCTGCCCTCGGCATCCGTGTGGCCCGGCGCCAGACCTCTCCTTCCCTCCGAGCGGGACAGGATGTCTTTGGCTATGCTGGACAGGTGTTATGCCAACGCGGCTCAGGTCGTCGCCCTGGCTAACAACGTGGCCTTTATCACGTGGGCCCTGGAAAGGTCACTCTCCGCTGGCCAGGCGCTCAGCGGAGACCTCCTGACAGAGGCGAGGACCACCTCCGCAGCTCTTGCGCATGAGCCAGGCCTTTGCCGTGGATGGTGGCCGCACCATGGCTGCAGCCCAAGTCGGGGCCAGGCACCTCTGGCTTGGGCTAGCAAACCTCAGGGAGGCAGAGAAGAGGCAACTGTTGGACCTGCCCGTGTCCCAGACGTCCCTCTTCGGCCCTGACATGCAGGCCCTGGTGGACAGACTGGAGTCTGCGGCCAAGGACTCGGCTAGGCTAGCACCGCACCTAGCTCCGAGGCGCAAGCCCACCAAGCTGCACGGAGCCTGGACAGAGGCAGAGAGCGCTCGCCCAGGAGGCGTTCCGCTCCCTACCCACGCTCCACCATCCATCGTCCCCCTTCGACGAGACCCCCGGGTCCGGACAGACTCACGGGAGGCCCGAGGGAGCAGCGCACCCACCGCCGGCCTTCCTACAGTAGAGGAGGCCGGGGTGGCAAAACTTTTGCTAATAAAGGCTGTCCGGCATTTCATCAGTACTCGTTGTCTGAGTCTCATTTGGGGGTACGTAACATGTGTAATGTGTTACTTCCCGAGCCCATAACGTTGCCCCGCTAGGCCTGCAGCCACCAGAGCAGGGTGTGCAGTGTGCTACGCGGGCTACGAGCTCCGGTCCACTGATCCATGCTATGCCCTCCGAGAGAGGGGTCAAGCGGAGGGATCTGGTGAGTAGTGGTGTGTGTGCTTCGGTCGAACACGTGTTAGCTCCTCTAAGCTACGGGGCTAAGCACGGGGTTTCCCACTCCAGGGGCTCCCCTCCCCTCCATGAGGTAAGCGCCAAGGGGGGGGGCAGAGCGGTCGAGTCATATGTTATTAGCAGGCCCGGACTTATGACGTCGGGTCTGCTGGACATGTGACCGCATACGAGGTGACGCAGGAGGCCCCTCCGCCCTTTCGTTCACCCCCCCTCCCTGCTAGGAGCACCAGGAGAGACGTGTGATGTCTCGTGTTCCAGTTCCCGTTCCGCCCCTCACAGACTTCTACAGCATCTGGAGGGAGCAGGGCCTGTCGGATCGGTGGCTGGAGAAGACCATGCGCAGAGGCTACGCATTGCACTTCTCCCGAAAACCACCGCCATTCCTCTCAGGTACGGGGGTCTTTAGTGGCACTGCAAGTGGAGGTCTCCTCTCTGCTAAGTCGGGGCGCAGCAGTAGAGGTAGACCCGCAGGACGCCACCAGGGGGCTCTACTCCCCTTACTTCTTAGTGCCAAAGAACTCAGGAGGGGTGTGTCCCATTCTGGATCTGCGCACTTTGAACGAGTGCATTTCCAAGCGTCAGTTTTGGATGCTGTCCACGAAACAGCTCCTGGAGTGTGTCAGACAGGGAGATTGGATGTTCTCCATAGACCTGACAGCCGCTTATTTTCACGTGACGATAGTTCCGGAACACAGGAAGTTCCTGCGCCGTCTCCCCTTCGGCTACGCGCTCGCGCCTCGGACTTTCTTAAAGTGCGTGGAGGCGGCGCTGGAGCCGCGCAGACGCGCGGGGGTAAGGATATTAACCCATATAGACGATTGGTTAATACTGGCCTCGTCCAGGGAAGTGGCCGTGAGTCACACACACTGGGTCCTTTCCCACATACAGCGTCTGGGCTTTGTGGTGAACAGGGAAAAGAGCAGGCTGCAGCCGGCTCAGCGCATGATCTATCTCGACCTGCAGCTAGACTCTGTGACGTTCCGTGCTGCATTGTCCGAGGACAGACGGAGGAACATCACCCGTCTGGCCAGGGAGGTGCTAGCGGGCCCCAGGGTCCTCGCTCGGCGCCTCAGGTCCCTTCTGGGGAAGATGGCGGCGGCTCATGCTGTGGTGCGGCTAGGCCTCCTCCACATGAGGAACTTTCAAATACAAATAACACAAATTATCTAGCATATCCAAAGGAGTACAATACACTTTTTAAATAGGCAACGACTCCAGATTCGAAAAGTGGGAAATAAAAGATTGCCACACTTGGGAAAACCTGTGGGAATAACAACCCCCCCCCCCCTTAATGTGTATTTAATTTTTTCCAGTTTAAGAAAAAACATCATATCCTTGAGCCATGAGGAGATGGAGGGATACTGCGCAGACTTCCAATGCAAAAGTAATAGTCGTCTTGCTATCAAGGATGTAAATGCAATAATGGCTTTTTGTGTGGAAGTCAATGCGAGAGAAGAATTAGTGATCCCAAATATCGCAATCAGTGGACAAGATTGTAGATTTACACCAAGAACAGTTGACATAATTAAGACTAAGGCGAGCACAAGAAGTAGTGGATCTTATCCTATGCATAGCTTTGTCCCAGAGGTCCACACTCAGAGAAATTCCAAGCTCCTTTTCCTAAGGCAACTTTGATCTTAGTATTTGACTGCCCATTTAATGACAAAATAGTTATAAACCTTTGATATTAACCCTCTCTGAGATGGACTAAAAGAAAGCAAATTGTCCCAAGGTCTTTCAGGTGGTAAGCGTGGAAAGTCAACAAAGCTACCCCGAATAAAGTTCCGTACTTGAAAATAACGAAATGTATGGGTGAGCGGTAAAGATAAATCTGTGAAACTGTCAAATACACCGGATGTATACAAATCTTTGACTTGTTTAATACCCCTGTCATAACAATCAGAAAAAAATGAGTCCAAAACAGAAGGAAAAAGATGATTGTTTGTTAATGGAATCAACGTGGAAGGTGATAAGAATTTAAACCGTCGTCTGAATTGATACCAAATTTTAAATGTAATTATAACTACTTTGTTGTCAGAGTATAGCGAGGGTTTAATGGGAATAGAAGAATAGATTAAAGCAGAGATGGATGAACCACTGCAAGACCGATATGCCAAACTGTACCATGGTGAATCTGAGGATTTCAACCAATAACACATTTTATGAATATTAACTGCCCAATAGTATGATTGGAAATTTGGTAAAGCAAGTCCACCGCTCAGCTTACACCTCTGCAGGAGAGTTTTACGGACTCTTGGTGATTTCCCGTCCCAGATAAACTGACTAATGATTTTGTCTAAAATGTCAAAAAATCGTTTGGGCAGAAAAATGGGGATAGACTGGAATAAAAAAAGAAACCTAGGTAAGATATTCATTTTCACCACATTAATCCTCCCAGCTCGGATTTTTGAAAGTCCGATTTCACCGTCAAAACAAGAGGCGTGAAATTTTCTGAAACTAATGCAGAAAAGGAACGTGTGACTTTAATACCCAGATACTTAAATCCAGAAGTACTAAGTTTGAAAGGCGTACTTGATTGTTGCAGGTTGCAAGCAGCAACGTTTACCGGAAAACATTCACTTTTCTCCAAGTTTATACCCAGAGAAAGAACTGAAATTATTCAAAATATCTAAAATAGAGGAAATAGAAACTTAAGGATGAGTGACATATAATAACAGATCATCCGCATATAATGACACTTTAAAATCCATGCCATTGCGAGTAATACCTTTTAAAATAGAAGAGTAAACCGTAAAGCAATGGCCAGTGGCTCAATGGCGAGAGCAAAGAGCAACGGTGATAACGGGCAACCTTGACGAGTGCCGCGGCCAAGCGTAAAGTAATCTGAGAGAACGTCGTTGGTGAGAATACTAGCTTTAGGACTTGTATATAGGAGGCGAATCCAGGACACCATTTTGTTACCGAAACCAAATTTCTGTAGAACTGCAGGTACAGGTGGAACAGGTAATTCCACTCTACCCTATCAAACGCCTTTTCAGCATCTAAAGAAATAACCATTTCTGGTGAATCCGATGTTTGCTTTGAATAAATAATATTTAGAAGAGTACGAATATTAAAAAATAATTGACGCCCTTTGATAAAACCATTTTGATCACTGGAAACAATAGTGGGGATAACATTTTCTAAACGAGTGGCGATCACTTTAGCCAGCACCTTTACATCTGCATTTAGCAATGATACTGGCCTATACGAGCCACATAATGTGGGATCTTTATCCTTCTTATGGATTAGTATTATAGTGGCATGTGTTAAAGTGGGTGGCAAGGTACCTTGCTCTAAGGATTCATTGAACATAGCCAAAAGTAACGGTGCTAATTTTTCTATAAACTTCTTATAGAATTCCAACGGAAACCCATCGGGCCCCCGGGGCCCTATTTGATTGCATTGATTTTTATTGAATTAATTATTTCAGTCAGGGAGAGTGGAGAATCCATGTATTCTGCAGTGGAAGGTTTGATTACAGGATTAGGCAAATTTTTAAGAAATTCATCCAATTTTAGAAGTGTCTGATGTAGACTCAGATTTGTACAGTGAAGAATAGAATGTCTTAAATGTGTCATTGATCCCACCAGGGTCGACAATAGTAGTGCCTTGAGTGTTATTAATACCAAATATTAATCGGGAAGAAGCTTGCCGTTTCAGCTGGTGAGCCAATAAACGCCCAGACTTATCCCCGTATTCATAATATGTACCACAACTCTGCAATAACAGTCGTTCTGCTTCTTTGGTAGTTAATAGATCAAATTCTGCTTGCAGGCCTATATGCTGCTTGTAACGCTCTGGGGTAGGATTTAAAGCATAACTGTTATCAACGTCTCTAATAGAAGAAATTAGCTCATTAATTCTAGAATTCAATCTCTTATACGTCTGCGCTCCATACAAAATTATTTGACCCCTAAGAAAAGCTTTAAGTGTTTCCCATAACAACGAGTATGATGTTAACCCTTTAAGCGCCAAAGTCGCAATATTGCGACAAGCAACATTGCTCACTTAAACAGGCTGTATGTAAAAATGTGGTGCAGAATCTTGTTAATACTTTTCACCAGGGGTTAGTGGACCTGTGTGCCTGTAATATGAGCAGCATTTGTGGGTGTGGTTATATTGAAAGTTTTTGAGTAAATTGAGTTCGTAAAACACCTGCGGCGCAGCAGCGCGGAGGCGAAGCAGCAGCGGTAGAGCTGAGAGGAGCGAGAGCAGAACAGAGGGAGAGAGGGTTTTTTATTTTACTCACGAGGTCTTCAGTACCAGAGAAGTACTTGGTCTGGTACTGGCTCACTCAGAATCAGAGGAGGAAGACACGCAGGTGTCCAGTGAAGCAGACACAGACATTATTAGTGACGGGGAGACCGCGCCATATAGTCCACAATCAGCCCCTGTACAGCGGCTGCTTGTCCTCCGTGTGGCCGCGGTAGAAGCATTCTGTGAACGCCAAACAGGGGCTGTGGTCGAGGCGAGGGTACAGGGGCATCATAACACCGGGCATGTGGGAGAAAGTAGCGGGGGTAAACATCCACGGGGAACACGGGAGACGCGGGAGAGCCGCGGGAATAAAACGCATCGCTTTTCGCGTTCACTGCCTTTACCAACAGTGATGATGAGGATCAAGGCAGTTCTTGAGAGAAAATAATCCACAAAAGTGGATCAGAAGTGTTGAAGAGCCTGTTGTTGCTTGTTGAGACGATCTGACATGTTCTGAGCCCATTCATTTCATCTCTCTGTTTCTAAACCATAAATCCAGGAGCCTCATTTCCACCGAGAAAAATAGTATGCCCACCACTTCTTTGAAAGGGAAATATTGAAACCAAACTCCAGATTTCATGACTGTAAACTATAAAGAGAGCTGTCTTGATCACTGAAGGTCTATGAAAATAATACAATTCTGTATGGCCGCGAACCAGTGCTAAAACATTATCTATAATCTGGATCAGGGAATTTATTTCTATCCCAAATTCATTTCATACTAAAGATATTTCACACTGACTGTTTATAGTATTCCCTGATCTAAAAAAAACTCCCAAGCTACAGCTTTTTGAAGTTTTTATACAATAATTAACATTTTCCAAAATGGCCGCCACCTTGATGACGTCACAATATGCAAATTAGATGACGAATCAACTTCCATCCCAAAGTTTGGTTCAAACTGAAGATATTTCTAATTTACAGTATGCCTTTATCTCAAACCATTTTAAAGTTATAGCCTTTTGAAATCTTGAAATCAAAATTGTATATTTTCTTGAAAAAACTCTGGCGCCTAAAGGGTTAAGCCATCGTGATTGAACAAAAGGAACTCATCAATAGACTTGGAAATAAAATCACAAAATTCTTTTTCTGCCAGGAAAAGAGAATTGAACCTCCATCGTGGCACACTACGGCCATGGGAAGTGAACTGGATATCTAAAAATAATGGTGCATGATCCGATACTGTTATGCTCGAATAATTCGTAGAAACCACAGATGAATTTAAACTACTGTCAAAAAAATAATCAATCCTGGAATAAGACTGATGTACATGAGAGAAGAATGAATACTTCTTATCAGAAGGGTTACGGAACCTCCAGGGGTCAACAAGCCCATTCTGTGTCATAAAATTTGAAATGACACCTGACATAGAAGAGAGAGCCATAGTACGAGGGTGAGATCGATCCAAAACTGGGTCGAAAACACAATTAAAGACCTTATGACGGGTTTGATTTATTTAGAAATACAGTTTTAATACCATTTTATATTAGAAAACTACTAAAGGTTTCAAAATCAGTTTTTTTTTTGTCTGATCCCCCCAAATCGAAATAACCCCATAGCAACGCCCTTAGAAACAAAAAAACTTCACAGCCCTTGGTGACGTCAGAACGGGTACGTTTCAACGCTGTAAGTTGTTTACAATTTGGTATTCGTTCTTTTTTCGCGGATATTCACTACTACATTTTTACATTTTTATGATATTTACATTCTATTACTAGAATGTAACATTTCGTTGTCACTGAGATAGTCCAGTGGTTGTGTCGTTGGACTGCCATTCCAGATACTTGGGTTCAAATCCCACCTCGGACACTTTTTCACACTCAAAACGGCAATTTATGTGTAGGGAGCAATTGTCACCTGTAGAGGGCAGTATTGTGTTGGGCATCAGTGGAGAGGAGAGAGAAAAGGCAGTCCTGTGGCATAGATCCATGGTTTTCAATGCATGGGCGTAACCCGCTATGACGTCACACACAGGTTAGAGCATAGACAACTTAAATTCATGAAAAACACGTTCTTTTTATAAAATATAGGATTTTTTTTGCCGGAATCTCTGTCAAATTGACATTGTCATGCAATTTTGATATCCACTATTTTTTTTTAAAAACCCGTCATAAGGTCTTTAAGGTCAGCCCCAAAAATCAACAGATGAGTATTTTAAAAAAGGGATCATACTAAATAATCTATTTGCAAATTCAGCATCATCAAAGTTTGGAGCGTAAACATTTACCAGTTTGACTTTTTTCTGCATCAAGGTACCCACAACTATTAAAAATCTTCAATTTTTGTCATCTATAACATTGGTTGAAGAAAAGTGTACATTATTACGAATCAAAATAGCTACTCTAGCTTTGGAATTGAGTACTGTTGTGGATGAGTACTCTGAGAAAAGTACTCTGCGGAAAGTACTCTGAGATGAAATACCTTGCTGAAGGTACTGGGAGTCCCTCCCTCTGCTGTTTGTCCTGACAGTGATTCGGTCCAACCGCAGTGAGCTGTCGTTGGTTGAAGGACAACTTTGGTTTGTAACTCACATTTAGGGGAGTATAAAATTAGAAACATACATATTGTTAAGTCTGTATTTGGCTACAGCCTCTGCCCTGATGTCACACACCGTCTGTCAATGCAGTTATGTTTTACCCAATTGGAAAAAGATTGACAGGCTGCACCATGCGAAGAGAGGGAAGTGGGCGTTTCTTGTGTTCTAATGTTTCTTTTTCAGATGAAAGATAAACTGCACCTGCTTCAGGGATGACAGTAGTATGGATCATGAGGAAATGAGCCTCTACTATGGCACCAAAGCCCACAATACGAATTGAGGACGATCCGGGAGGAACAACTGGAGAATGATGGGAACAGTAATCTACACACACATACAGATGCATGTTTTATACTTTGGCCCACGACCAACAGAGGGGAGTATTGTATTGTCATAGGTGGTCATGGTCCTTAACCTTCTAAATCATTAGAAAGAAGTGTAAAACATATATTTACAAGAACAAATAAATAATAGAAAGGGCAGCCTAAAAAAGCAAAATGGGAAAATTATTAAGTAATTTTTGGAGTTGCCAAAATGGAATAAAATTCTATATTTGTCCCATAGGGGGTCATTCTAAATTTAGTGTTGTGCAAATTCAAAAGGAGAAATAATAGCGCTTATAACATCAAACAGATCTACTCTTTAAGATAATAGATCATATAATAATAATAATAGAATAGAATGAAATAGTCTGGAGCTATAATGTCATTGGATTCAAGGAGCTATAGGTTGAAAGGTCGCTAAGAAGAGGTGTCAGAATAAACAATAGTAATAATAGTTAGACTAGTGAATAATCATCCATCCATCCATCCATTTTCTTCCCCTTAATCCATTTCTGGGTCGGGGGGGGTGGCAGTCAGAGCTGCACCCAGCACACAGAGCACCAGCCCCTCACTGATCCTCCTGCAGGTGGTGAGTCCACCGGAGGGAATAATCAAAATAGCTCTATTGTGGAAATAAGTATCAATAAGGTCAAATTGTTCTAATAACTAAAGTAAAAAGGAATCAAATGGAGTCAGATTTTAGATGTTTCTGTTTTCCACATCTGTAGGATCTAGTGCAGATGTGTTTATAGAGAGTAGTATTAAATTGCAGACATAGAACGACAGGCTTTAACACAATTTTAAATCTAAAAATAGCTCAAATATAACATTGCTCTTGACGCAGCCTCTGAGCTGCTCCATTGGAGAACAGGTTAAATGTTATTGTTTATTACAAACAGCTGATGTATTTACACATATTAAGTTTGGGACAACTCTTTAAACAGTTATAAGCAGCGGACAGAAGCCATGAATGTGCTTTGGTTTATTAAATAATTAATTTCATAGCCATATAATCGTAGATAACGTTTTTAAATAGTTCTCTTCTTCCCGCTCCCTTTCAGGCAACTTGATTTAGATGTATGTCTTTAATATTGGAGAACAACTGTGTTGTTTTTGGAATTGTCTGAAATACAATACATAGAATAGTGATTGGCAGAACAAGAACCAGCCAATGAAAAATCGTCTATTGCCAATGCAATTGTTACAATTAGAACCACAACTATGACCAAATGCAATAAAATGTTAAGGGTTCAGTCTGGCAGACAGAAACTTTGACTTTTTAGTCTGGGAGACTGAGCAACAGTTAAAATGTTTTAAAATGATAAAGTATGAGTATTTTAGCGTTTTAATAATAGTAAAAAAGTAGAATTGTCCTTCCTTTGTTGTTCATAAACAAGAGTTAAAATAAGAGTTAAAATAGTACCATACAATGTTATCTCTGATAGAGCAGATAATATTAGAATCAGAACAATGTTAGAGATATTAAAAGTGACAGAAGTTACAAACAAGGAATATGCCTTTGCTCAAGCTGCAACCGAGCTTTAGAGTCACAATAGAGTAAAAATAGGAATAGATAAATGCATCAACCATAGATGCTTTCAAAATGGAGATAAACATTTGAAAGCAAACCACAGTATAGATAGATTTATTAGATAAAAACATATGTTTAAGAATAGGGCTCAATAAAAGCAAAATATGCAAACATATTTGTAAATAGATTAGAATAGTTTAAACTATAGTGAATAGTTTTAGTGCATACATTACAGACGAGGTTGAAGAAGAATCAGAATGACAGCAGTGGTCATCAAAGAGTTTAGTGAAGGAATGTTTCGAATGTGGTTGTGTGTTGTTTGTCTTTCTGTATTAATTCTTCACAGATAACGAGCCAGAACCAAGAACCAAGGCGATGATGGACGAGCTCCCCAGTCCTGGCACCCAGAAGGGATATTGAAAGATTGTGACCTAAATTGGTTTAATATAGGTCAACAGAGGGGAACTGTTGTATATTTTAATATTTGACCATTTGAACACCATAGCCAGAAAGACCTCTGTGCACTCAGGAAAAACCCCAAGGACACAGGATAATCAGACATGAGTCATAAAGATAAAATGCTGTTTAAACAGGGCAAATTATTAACTTTAAATAATAAACATTTTGACGAGGACAAAAGTTCAGAACCTGATCTTGAGGCAGACTGGGAGATTCACCAACGGCATTCTGACGCCTCCCAGTGGATAAGGGACGTCAGCACACCCGGAAAACTCCACCCTTGGACGCATATGGATGACGTCATCGGAAGTCTCCCGTATATGTGCCCTCGGAGGGTTTTGAGGTCAGACAGGACAGGGGCAACGCACAGGGATAGAGCAGGCATAGAATAGGAGCACCTTTGTTGAATATTCTGTATCTGATTGTAAAGATAATTAAATGCAGATGTTAACCTTGGAGAATCTTTAGTCTGATTTCTGTACCAAATTGTGGACACGTCAGCCAAAGGGAATTATTGGCTACACGGCCTTCTGAAGTCTGCAAGGTGCATGTCGCTAACGCTCCTGTTCGCAAATGCACGCGTTGTTCTGGAGGGGTCGCTTTCTGCTCACGTGTTGCTCGTGCGCGTGGCCCGGCTGTCCTCAGTCTGGCTGCTCGTGGTCTGCTCCTCTTCCGTGTCCCTGCACCTGCTGTGGTTCGCGTGTCTCCACTGCTCTCTCTGCGGGCTGCTCCGCGGGCTCTGTGCTGCTCGTTCCTCGTGGTCTGCTGCCGCGCGCAGACGGTCTGCTGGTGCCGTGCGTGTCCCTGCCTCCGACTGGCGGTGCCGCGTTGTCCCGTTGCTTTTCCCACGTCTCCTGGCATGTGAGTACAGTGAGTGTGCTGACCTGCGGACGGATTAATCCCTGAGTCTGGGCTGCAAGCGGCTGGTTTTGCCCTACGCACTTGACTACAGGCGCCAGTTTTCGCCCCGTGCTTGGTCTGCAGGCTCCGTTTTCACACGTGTTTGAGCTAACTGAGGAGCAATGCATCTAAATGGCATCAAATCTCTATTGTCTGAGGGATATAAAAGGAGCAGTGTGCATTAATTCAGATTCATGTTCTGCCACTTGCAGTAAAACCACGTTGGAAAACATGTGCAAAGACTACCCCATTGTGCTCCAGACGGCACACACCAGAACTCTTGCCACGGCGCCATCTTTACAGCATTAATCTCATTACTCGCAGGT
The DNA here is from genome assembly GCA_964034765.1 of Knipowitschia caucasica. Lineage (NCBI taxonomy): Eukaryota > Metazoa > Chordata > Actinopteri > Gobiiformes > Gobiidae > Knipowitschia > Knipowitschia caucasica. The sequence goes on along the minus strand of OZ035824.1, from coordinate 31,971,103 downwards.
CACAATTGTTAAATGATTGTATTGAATTCGTCTATCTGCAGGAGGGAAGAGGGGCCATGCATTTAAAGAGCTTGGTCACTAGTATTAAATTGGGTAACTAAACTGCAGTTGTTGCATTTTGAAAGTGCAGCAGAAAGAAAAAGGGCCAATGTGATCTGCAATGGGTGTGAATTGGTGTTGGAGCTAATGAACGTGTGGAAAAGTGATCGTTCAAGCGTCTCTGCCATAACCAAAGCAGAAGATGGCTCCGGGGGACATCTGTTATTCGCATGGGAATGTTTCGGATTCGGGTTGATTATTTCCTCAGGCTGTTCAACAACCATGGGCATGGTTCTCTGACCGCCGCTGCTGCCGGCCGCTGCTGCCGGTCCCTGCTGCCGTTCCTACTGATGCCTGATCCCGCTGATGCCTGTTCCCACTGCCGCTCCTGCTGCTGCCTGTTCCTGCTGCCGCTCCTGCTGCTGTCTGTCCCTGCTGCCTGCTCCTGCTGCTCCTACTACTGCATGTGCCGCTGCTGCTGTTCCTGCCACTGCCGCTCCGCTGGCTCCTAGGCTGCACCTGTCTCTACGGCTCGGCTCTTCAGACACGTATGTAACCTGGTTCAAGGAGACAAGCGGGGCACGCATGAATCGCATTGTGGTGCTGCTGCTCCTGCTAATGCTGCTTCTGCTGCTTCATACTGCTACTGCTGCCGTGCTGCTGCTGCTTCATGTACTTTGACATCTCTCTTCACTTCGCATCTCTTTTACTGAAACACTAAACAGCTACGACAATTTCTACTGCTGCGGCTTTGATACAGGATTATTGCTGTTATTATCTACAGATGCTGCTACTGCTGCTGCTGCTTCATACTGCTACTGCTGCTACTGCTTGCTGCTTCATACTGCTACTGCTGCTGCTGCTTCATTTACTTTGACATCTCTCTTCACTTAAATCTCTTTTACTGAAACACTGAACAGCTACAACAACATTCTACTGCTGTGGCTTGATACAGGGTTATTACTGTTATTTTCTAAGGATGCTGCTGCTGCCGCGGCTTGATACAGGACTATTGCTGTTATTATCTGAGGCTACTGCTGCTGCCGCTGCTGCTACTGCTACTGCAACCCACTCTCTCAGAAGCTTATCCTGCTCTAATGGATGCAGCCCGGCTGAGTATGCCGCGCTGCGCTGGACTCGCACCTATGCTCTCAGGGTCACTTCGGCGGTCGTGCTTCATCTCTCTACTGAATCTTCTGATTCTATCAGATGCAGCTGGCCGAGTAGCTGCGCTGAGCTGTCAATCAAACTCCTAATCAAAGGCATCCATACCTGTGTTCTTCACTCTTCTGATCGCAGGCTCCCCATCACGCTGCCCATCCTGCAGCAGCTCTGAGCGGCACTGAACTCCGGCTCATCTTCCAAGTACATGTCTGCCCTCCTCGCAGCATCTTCCCGCTCGCCTTCTGTGGCTTCTCTGCATAAGCGTTCACTACTGCTCACTCAACCTTCAATGCGGTCCGAGACACGGCTTTTCCCGACCTATCCTACTGTCCTGATTATCTACTCTCCAACCCAAGATTCTAAGCGTAAGGGCGCCTGCAACATCAATGGCCCTCTCCGGTGTGTCTCTCTGCCCCTACAGGTCTCCGCTTCTACACGGACGCTGCCCCTTCCGTGGGTTTTGGGGGATTCTTCCAGGACCATTGGGTTGCCGGGCCGTGGCCCGCTACTTTCCCCGGAGCATTTCCTCTGCCCCTACACGAGACATTCCCAGTGGTCGTGGCCTGCGCGCTGCGGAATCACACGTGGCAGAGAAAGAGGATCTCTGTCATGCGTGATCATCTCGACGTAGTGGAAGCATTAAACAAAGGTCGCTCTTCTCACCCAACATAATGTCCCCTGACCATTTCAACCTTCATCTCAAACATTCAAAGATCAGAGGCGCCTGCAACACAATAATAGCTCGCTCCGACACATCTCTCTGCCCCTACAGGTCCATGATGCGTTACACTCGCCGCCGCGGCAAAAAGGAGATTTTAACGGACCTCTAATTCTCACTCCAGTCAACCTTCCCATAACAGCAACCTGGTTCAGAGCTCAGCTAAGATCCCTACTGCTCCTCTGCAATTTGTCTCCCCAGCTCTATACAGCCCACTCCTTCAGGATAGGCGCTGCCACGCGCGCGACCTCGCTGGGGCTCCCCCACTCTTCTCTGCAACAGCTGGGGCGCTGGTCCTCTTCGGCTTTCTCCACCTACATCAGGCCAGATGCGACCGCTATCATGGCAGCACAACGTCTACCGGCTTCCTCGTAAGCTCCCAGCAAAGCAAGTAAGCAATAAGATTCTGGTGGCGGCACGCACTTTCCTCAAACGCTCAAAGATTCCTCTGCTTCAGCGTCTGGCTGAACATGCGCGTGCGCGCATTCTCAGCTCGCTCAAAGATTCCTCTGCTTCAGCGTCTGGCTGAACATGCGCATGTTCTCAGCTCGCTCAAAGATTCCTCTGCTGCAGCGTCTGGCGAATATGAGCGTGCATCTCATATTCACAGCTCGCTCAAAGATTCCTCTGCTTCAGCGTCTGGCTGAACATGCGCATGTTCTCAGCTCGCTTAAAGATTCCTCTGCTTCAGCGTCTGGCTGAATATGAGCGTGCGCGCATGTTCTCAGCTCGCTCAAAGATTCCTCTGCTTCAGCGTCTGGCGAATATGAGCGTGCATCTCATATTCACAGCTCGCTCAAAGACTCCTCTGCTGCAGCGTCTGGCTGAACGTGCGCGTGCGCGCATGTTCTCAGCTCGCTCAAAGATTCCCCTGCTTCAGCGTCTAGCTGAATATGAGCACGCTCATATTCTCAGCTCACTCTGCCTAAACAAACACGGGCCCCAGCGGACGCAGCCGGCTGAGCGACTGTGCGAGAAGCCTCTCACTCATGCTCTCAGGCCCGCACAGTACGTCCTGCTATCCCAATCGCAGGCCCGCTTTTTGGGGGATTATGCACGCGAGCAAGCGCCGTGCTCAACAGCATCCCTCCCGGGCCTAGGGCGCCAAACATGCTCAATCAATAAACATGCTTAAATCTAATAAGTCTAACGGCATTTTCCTCATGGGTCTCTCCAAGGTGAAATGGAGCTTTCGCAGAAGTTCACCGTGGTAGACCCGGCTGCTGCTGCCCAGGCCACAGGCTGCTCTTCCTCGACTCATCAATACCAGCAACGCCCACATCCAGTCAACCAATAACCACCAGGACAGCAAGTTAAAAGCCGGAGACTCCCACTTCCCGGCCTTCTGAAGTCTGCAAGCCTCCGCCGCCCCACCTCCTCCTTCTCTCATCGAAGCGTGCTTGCCTACTGCCTCTGCCGTCACCAGTACCTAGGCCCCGGGGGGGGATTATGCACGCGAGCAAGCGCCGTGCTCAACAGCATCCCTCCCGGGCCTAGGGCGCCAAACATGCTCAATCAATAAACATGCTTAAATCTAATAAGTCTAACGGCATTTTCCTCATGGGTCTCTCCAAGGTGAAATATAAATCTCAGGTTAATTATTCACGTGTGATATTTAGTCTGAGGTTAGCTAGGCTATGAGAATGGAGATTATTTATGTTACATCATTGCATCATTTTACAGAAATGTTCTAAAAGTCAAAACTGTTCAAAACATGGAGACATTATTGGAACGGCATATTTGCAAATTAGCAGTCAATGATACAATCTCGTAATTGTACTGCGCTGCATTTTACTTATTAACCTCCAGGATCGTCCCGCTGAGATGTTACAATCTCTTCTTCTGGGGGTCCTGATCCCCCTGAAAGAGCAGTATAAATAAAGGTAATTGCATAATGAATTGAAAAACAAAGTAGAAAGACCACCAGAAAGTGCATGCTATTTATATGAATAAAACAAATAAGGTCGTGGAAACGGGAAAGTGGCGGTTACTGAACAATTGAGGATGAATAAGAAACAAGAGATTCTAGTCACGTAGATCAGATAAAAAAATGATCTGTTTTTAGTCAATAGCAGCTGCTCCGTGTTATGAACAGGGCAGTAAACATGGGATTAGCTTGTGTATACAGGACTGTGTGTGTGGGAATCGATTGGGATCAGCTGTCTGAGAAGTCCACAACATAGAAATGATTACAATGTCTCTCCAATATTGTCCTGTAATACCAGGATCTTTCTGGTTCAGTGACGGGCTTGATGCCATATTCTAGCAAAGTCCCTATCTGTGCAATTTACTCAACACATGTGGACATCATGTTAATGTTATATTGATGTTTATTTCACTTTAAATGAAATGAGGTAGATTCTCATTATTCTTACTCCTATTCTGAGAGCAGAGACACCAATTGGTTTCACAAACTAACTGACATTATAGTTGACCAATACGAAGCAGGCCAAATTACTTCCGCCTGAATTCATTAGTTTAGAAACATGCTTATGTAGATGTGCCCTGGGTCAGACAAATGGTATCACTTCTTTTATAAAACAAGAGTCAAAAGTGCATGCAAAAAAACCCATTGTAATAATAATGCATCGGTTTGTTATAGTGCTTTTACTACCACTGTAGCCACAGCTGTCCTGGGGCACACTGACAGAAGCGAGGAAACCAGTATGTGCCATCAGCCCTACAAGCAATGGGGGTGAAGTGTCTTGCCTAATGCAGGTTGGCGCTTTACAGTCGCAACCGCCACACTGTGGCATCTAAGTGTAAGTAACATAATCAGTAGGAGCTGGTGGAGAAAGTCTTGTGGTGGGCTCGAACCCACAACCTTCAGGGTCCAACGCTCTACCAACTGAGCTACTGTCGCCCCCAAATTTAAATGTATGATCTTGAAATAAATGAACACACTCAAAATGTATGTTTGAGTCCATGCCGGTAATTAGTTACTTTTACGCTTGTATACTTTTATGCAGTAACTGCATTACTGAGGCCTTACAGGGGTAATCAGTAACAATAGCTAATTGAAGTAACTTGCTAAACACTGTCGACAAGCACTCACCAACGTACACACTCAGCCTCCAAACGCTTCTGTTACAATCACTTTACACTTTCGGGATCACATGGTTCGACCTTTTCTTTTGGCAGAGACTCAGACGACGCTCCGGTCCCATGTGCTCAGTCTGTGCCCTGGAGATGCTCTGCTTACACTGCTGCTACGTTCAAGGGCAGTGAGTTTAAAGACCGCTGCTGGGCACTTGATCAAAACCACGGGCCATGTTATAGAGAAGAACTGAGTCAGGTGAGGAGATGGGAACTCTTTCAATCATGTTTTATGTCCGATTTGTCTTCACACCAAAGAGTCAGAGTCATTACCTCTCAAAGGATTCAAAAAATATTGGATCAAGTCAGAGTGATGTCGCTTTATATATTAAAATATCCTTTATCCTTAACCCGACTCCAGTTACACCGTGAAATTAAGTCACTTTTAAAGTTGGACTTTTATTACTCTTATCCAATGATTATTATTATTACTATTAAAGCTGGTATGCCAACTTTTAACCACACAAAATTCAACTATTTAATAAAACTCTTGTATAATTCCTCACAATCAATAGTATTAGTTATACATGTTATCTATCAGTTTTCATGTATGCATGTACAGTATGTTTTGGTAAAATCTTTTCAGACCGAAAAGTGACAAAGAGATTCACCTTCAATCAACCTTAGCCCAAACTGTCAAACCAAATGGTGACTAATTTTGCATTTTTTTCATGCAAAGTTTGCAAACAATAACAATAAGATAAAAACAGAAATTATATATTCACCGGACAGCATTCTGAAAAAAAGGTTAGGTCCCCTAGCTTTATCAGTATATTCTTATATTGAATTGTTAATGTTGTTTAATTTTTTGACATTAACAATGCCCAATAAACATTAGTTTTGTAAAAAAAAAAAAGAAATGTGTGACCAGGTTTGTACAAAAAGGCTAGTTTCCACCTGGAGTCCCTGGACATGATATAGAGTATAAATGAGTGATGTTACGGGTTTTCATTATTTTTAAAGCACAGTACTAAGTGTGAAAGTAATGCTTGAAAGCATACCGCAAATTTCAACTTCTTTATGATATAAGCACAATATAGACAGCTCTCTAAAAAGACTCTACACACCCTCATGATATAAAACTGGCCTGTCTGAAATGATGTGTTGCCTACAAGAAGTTTGGTGATGTTGATGTGATGTCCACCTGTCATTCAGATTTCGTATTTTGAGCGAGCGCTTGTGAACACAGGATAGTGTGAGTGATGTGTGTCAGAGTCTGTCAGCTCAGCAGCAGCTCAGTTCGTACCTCATGCTTTTGTCCTTGAGGTAATAATAATCATGTGGTAAAAGTTGACTTCAAGAATGAGTTAGAGGTTGACATTGACATATGGTTCATTCATTTGCATAGAAATTGCATCGTGGTTGATTTGATTGATAAGAATTTATTTCATTCAATTTAATTAAACTATTAACAATTCAATCAACTTTTTTCTATACATTGATCAGAGAATCAAACCGTTCGAACACAGGAAATACAATAATGACAAACACATAGGAGCCATTGGTCCACAGGGAGTGAATGACAGATGTCATGATAATGAACGTCCAAACCTTTCTTTACATTACACGCACAGGCGTGACCAGTGCTCACAATAAAAACAGCGCTGCAAGAAAATATCAGTCTCCCCCGTGTCTTCTCCCGAAGCAAAAAAATAAGCTAAATTAAAGCTGGGGTGCCTAACTTTTCCTTTGCACTACCATTTCATGTTGTTTGTGCCCAAAGATGAAATGCTGTGAGCAAATCAAACAGATTGACAGCCATTGGCTGACATGCATTTCAGACTTTTTTCAAATGTTTCTCATCCCTGTAACAAACAATAGTTTGTAGAGGCACAATAATGAAGATGATCCACAGCCTTTATGACACAGAGCAGAAGAAGAAAGAGGAGGCTTTAGCTGATGCGGAATATGTCGAGCTGAAAAATTAGTGTCTAAGACAGAATGTTAATAATGCTAATGCCATTTTATGTGGATTTATTGTTATAATAAACAAATACAGTACATATGTACACTATGTCATCATTTATCTTTCCATTCAAACAACCATTTACAGAAAAATATGGCATCACTTTGCCGATAATTCGAAATGCGATTAATTACAATTATTATATTTTTAAGCTGTAATTAACTACATTTTTATCGTTTGACAGCCCTAGTTTTTAGACCTTCGTTTAGCTCTGTTAATATTGAGCCCAGATTCAAAGGAAGGACCAGTGGAAAAAAAGCAATGGTCCAAATGTCTGTCCCAACAAATGAGAATACGTTTTGGATATTCTCATTCGCAGTTATTGGCATCTTACTAATAAACAAGCAAGTAAGATGCCAATAACTGCACCTTCAATATACTGCAACTGAAAAGAGACAGCCTTTGTGACAATCTTTGTGCACTTCTCTTTGGTTTAATTGAATTATTTCACTCATCTATGTTTGTTGTCTCTACTTTCATAGTTCTACAGATCAAAAACTACCTGTCATATACTTTAAATATGAAATGACCTAACAAACAATTTGCGTCGGCGATACATAAACATTGTTTGTTTTTCTGTCTGTTTCTGCATCGCGAAGACGTCGTAAATGTTGGTTGTTACTAAGTGCGTTGACATTGACCTCTCCAGCTGCGGTTTTGCCAAAGAACAATGGGAGTAGAATGTTAATGACTATAATTATGAAAGAGTGGAGTGAGAGATCCTTTCTCCACAGTACACTTCACCACCTCTTCATTTAGGCCCATTCAACAGAGGCTAGAGTCATATTGCTTGAATTTTTCTGGGTCGGTCCAGGTCCAGACAGCGTAGGCAGCCTCGGGTTGGGGAAGGCTGGATTTTTTTGGGCCCGATCTAAGTGCTACGTTTTCGTCATTTTAAATTGTAAAATCGCAAAATAAAATATAAATAAAAATGCTTTTCTTTTTAATACCAAGTTGTTTTTGCTTGATTGTAGTTTGTCATTTAAGATTATTTGACTATAGTTTTAAGATAATGATACGTCACAATCTTCCTACAAAAAAAAGTCCAAGCAGTGAGTTTTTAAATGCTTGTCTTAAGTATATTTTTTTTATTGTTTCGATAAAAATAAGTTTGTGATGCTCTATTATGTTTTGAGAAATGCCCTTACCCTAAATTGTACTTGAAATATGTTTTTTATACTAGAATCAAGTTATTTGGGGCTAGTAATATTTTCTTATTTTCAGAAATCTTGTCCAATCATATTCTCTTGTTCTATTGGTTGATCTACTCTCTTATTTTAATTTAAGCATTGTTTTCCCCAGTGTTCTGCTGAGATCTGAGTAGGTTTACATTGCAGGTATGTCTACACTCAGAAAAAAAACGTTAAAATGTACAAGTCATGCAACAGCACAGGGAACGGCCTCCTGCTGGGATTGTGAGGTGCACGGGGACTAGCCTCCTGCTGGTTCCCAAAGTCAGGACTAAACATGGGGAGTCAGCCTTTTACAGTGAGTGAGCAAATTGATTGCAAAACTTACACAGGCGCTTGTGTGCGCGTCTTCAAAGAGTCGGGCCTTTCCTTTGACAATGTTCAAATCTGTATTATAAAAGAAAGACAAAAAGTTCCATATGGCATTGCATTTGCACTGTTTATGGATCTTTATAAGACTTTGTTGGCTGTGTTTGCACTAGAACTGAGCAGGTTGTAACAGCAGTCTGCAGATGATCAAAGCCAGTGTTTTTTTCTTCTTTGTGTTATAGTTTTCTGAAGGTCGAAACAAACTTATCTTTTGGCACTTGGCAGATACAGGAAACTTCTGTTGTTTGCCTGGTTATGAAATAATCTCTGTTGAATTAAAAAGACCAAATGTTAAAAGATTAGTTATTCTTTACTTTACAATTGTCAGGATGAATTGTGTTCTGGGTTCTATGTCAGAGGATAAAATGAATGACATTGTTTTTCTTTTCTTGAGTGTGCTTTAAAATGATGTATCACATGCCATTGTAGTCCAATTATATCACTGTCTCCCGATGTTTGCAATACCCCCGTCTTCTTAAACATGATCCTGGACCCCTACATCATCAGTCTTTTTCATCATTATGTTTTTATGTGTATTGAAATAAGAATTTTTTTTTTTTTTCAAGAACTGTCTGATGTATTCAATCCCTGAGATTTCTCAGAAATAGTACCTCATACTAGCTGCACTCTGCATCTAAACCGAGAAAGCATGTTGTTGGTTACAAAATTAAATATTTATTCACAAATTGCCATTATCATTTAGATGGGGTCATTAAACAGCCAATTGGCTATTAGAGTGTTTCGATGCAGAAGATGCAGAGACAGGATAAGAAAAGGAACATTCCCAGCACTAAAGCTGCTTGAATAAGAGGCAAGAACTACCGAGTCCCATTCAATACAAAATATTTTTTTAAAAAGCAATAAAAGCCACTGAATGAATATGTTTCTTCTGTTGCAATGTATGTTTCTTCTGTTCCAACACATGTGTTCTGAAACGGGTTGGTGGTGTGTGCAAACGTGTATTGTGCTTTGTGCAGGTCAGACTGGTCCCAGGGTAATCTCAGCTCTGCTCTCTAAACAAAGAACCAATCACCCCTGTGCTCCGCCGCTCAAATCAAATACTCCCTCTAACACCGAGAGAACACCATCACATGTTTACTCTCACAACTTCACATTTCATCTTCATGTTTCAGCTTCACATTTGAAACTACTTTTGTAACATTTTACCACAATATGTTATTTTTTGTACGTAACAAATAAGATTAAGAGATCCTTCATTTGTCCCACAATGGGGAATTCTGAGAAATCTTGTGAGTTAGTGCGCTGTGTCAAGGATTTTGGCTGAATAATAAACGCCTCTATCTTGTTTTGTTCAGCACTTTAAGGCAAATAAACCTTCCTTGCTTTGCCTAAACATGTATTTGCAAAACATCAAACCAACATTGCGGTTTCAGTGCGATGCCTTTTTAAAAGGTCTAATTATAAACAATTTAGAATTATCAACTACAAGATACATTTGAAATAGCGTACATATGAATCTTTGGCCTCGACCATTGATTGATGCTGTATTTATCCCACAAGGGGGAATTCAGATTACCAGCAGATGACGCAGACAAAACAAATAATGGATGGATAGATAAAACAATAATTAGTAAAACTACTGTTGTGTGCTCATTCCTACTTCTAAAACTGTATGCAGCATTTATTGGACACTCAATGATGCTTCACATGTCGTTATTCTTTCACGCTATACACGGTGGTGATAAACTAGGGCCCCAGGGCAGCAGTGTGCCACAGCTGCCCTGGGGCACACTGACAGAAGCAAGGCAACCAGTATGTGCCATCTGCTTTTCCGACCACCACCAACCATTTATGCACGTGCCAGACTCATTCTAGTCTCCCATCACACTGATCACAGTACTAACCAGGCCCTGTCCAGCTTAGATTCAAAGGTCTGACGGGATTTAGCTTACTCAATATCAAATTTTCCCACTGTGGGACGATTAAAGGATCTCATATTGTAATCTTAACTCTCTCGCTTAAAGATGCAGTTAGCGATGTTGTTAGCTTAGCCATAGCACCAACTCAAAACCCCCCCCTCGCCTCTCCACCAAACCAAACATCCAGCATTTTCTTTTCTTTATCACAACAGGGAGAGTGGGTGGCAAACGTGAAATTGGCATTTTCTGTTCAGCCCGTCCGCACTCTCGCAAGAAACACAAAGTCGGTGAAGGGGGTAAACGCATCCCATTGGTTCGTTGGGGATGAACTAATCCCATTGGTTTATTTTTATCGGTCCGCTCCAAAATATTTGGAATTCATTTTTGGAGAATATAGACATCTGGTCAATTCCATTACTATTTGAAAACACATGATAACTCGACTACTTTTAGGGTTTAGGGATGTTTTCCCACAATATTTGAAAAAAAATGCGTCTGGAAATAATAATGACTGCATTTTTAACAACTCTTTAACAGGTGCTTGACAACTTAAAGGAATAGTTCACCGTTTTTACATACTGACATATGTTCTTACCTTACCTTAGACTAGTTAATACGTACCTGTCTGGTCTTAGTCCGTGCGCTCTGTCATGCAAACGGAGCAAAAACGGGAGCACAACCGCAGCCTCCTCTGGTCACTGTGTAGGACCAAAAGGTAGCTTCTAGCGGGAGCTACCAAGTTAGTGCGCGGACGTAGCGCTCCTCAGATTACTACGCCTCACAATATAGTACCCGTTTTATCCGCTGAGAAAATCGACAGTTACATTTCTGTGTTACTATACTTTGCAGTGTAACACGTCACGTAACTATATACATTTAATAGGGAACACTTGGAAGAGTTTGGTAGCTTCTAGCGGGAGCTACCTTTTGGTCCTACACAGTATACAGAGGAGGCTGCGTTTGTGCTCCAGTTTGCATGACAGAGCGCACGGACTAAGACCAGACAGGTACATATTAACTAGTCTAAGGTAAGGTAAGAACATATGTCAGTATGTAAAAACGGTGAACTATTCCTTTAAAGCCCCTGAACCGATTGCGCCTAAAGATACTTTTACACAAAGTAAAGCTCGGCAGTGACTGGTAAGTACAGCACACAATACTCTCCTCAGTGTAAACCAAGATGTTATTCTACCTTTTTACTCGACCTCCAGCCGTTCTGAATAAAACGTTACAAAAATACTTCACCATAGAGATCAGGAAAGAGTGCGTCCGCTGTGAGTGAAAGTGTTAAATGAGAGCAGCGCTGGGCCACGTCCTACAGGAGGGATGTTTAAGGAGCATTTATGGACATTTCCCACGGAGCAGGAAAACTGAACATTTGACTGCTGGAGTGACAGGTGATGGTAAAAAAGTTCCTGCTGCTGAACTTTCCAAAACATTGATCTAGCACTGGGGCGTACTCTAGTGGAGCAGGTTTCAAGGTTTCAAAAGCTAATCTATGGGACATAAGATTAGACCATTATTGTTATAGGAAGCTCAAATCAATCACAAAGTTAAGCTTTTACACACTGCAGACATGTGTTTTTTGATCAAAGTTGAAAGGCGGCGAGTTGTTTGAACCATTCTATTCTTGTCAAGAGTCAAAACACACTTGTTCTTTGTCTTCGAAAAGTCACAGTGAAGTGCATATTTCACTGGACATCAAAATGCCATCATGGACTTTGTAGAATTAGTTGTAGCTTAATAACTTTTGTATTAATGCTATTTGCTAAGTGTAAAGTCCTCATAGGGTTGTAACTGAAGGTTCTCCTGATTGACATTGCTTCAACAGAAATCAACGTTAACCGCCGCTGTTCTATAAGTGGATTTATTTTCTCATTTGCCATACAAGAATTTGGCTTGGTAATGCAGGCATTTTGGTTATCACACTCCTTTATACAAAAGCCTTGTGGAGAGTATTTAAATGTGTTTCATGTTGATGTGGTACCACGCCAAAGTGTACAGAGGATAAACAAACTGCAGCCTCGACATGAGCTCAAAGATCAGAGCTCAAAGACTGGTCGGCCTCAGGGATCTGAAGGATGCATCTGAACATTGTGCAGGACTCCTTTTATCTTCACTTTAAACTTCTCCCTTCAGGAAGAATTTCTTTAACAACTTTTTAATTATTATTATTTTTTCTGAATGGACGGATTATTATAATTTGTGTTGATAACGGCAATATTTCACACCAAAACACAAAGTATTCAGGCAACGGTAGCTCAGTTGGTAGATCATTGGCCCTTGAGCCAGAACGTTGTGAGTTCGAACCCACCTCAAGACTTTCACCATCGACTCCCTCTGTCTGCTGTCGTTGTGTCCTTGGCAAGATATTTAACCTCTGGGAACACCAGCCACAGTGGGGCGGCTGCGGCTGTAAAGTGCCAAACTGCTGTTGTGTCCTTAAGCAAGACACTTCACCCACATTGTCTAGAATGAGTCTGGTGTGTGTGAATGGTTGGTGGTGGTCCGAGGGGCTGATGGCACATACCGTTTGCCTCGCTTCTGTCAGTGTGCCCCAGGGCAGCTGTGGCTACAGTATAGTTTATCACCACCGTGTTTGGAGTGAATGAATAATGACACATGTGAAGCGTCTTTGAGTGTCCAAAAAAGCGCTAAATTAAACCGATGCATTATTATTCTAAACATGTATTCATGCATTTTAACTGTATGCTCTCTGCTTGTTGTTCCTCACTCTGGTAAAGCCAAATGCTGCTGGTATTACGGTCCAGTCCTGTGTGTGGGAATACTGTGACAAAGCAGCTCCACAAAATGTGCGCCTAATCCCCTGAGTCACTCACAAAGGAGGCTTGTTTTTAGGGGTTATTCAAAAAGATAATCCTCTGACAAGACATGTGCTTTCTGTAACGACCAATGCAAACAACAGAGAAGTCATTTTGAAAAGAAACAGCAGCAGAGACATGGGCCCGTGTGGGGGGTTGCGGTTGGAAGCGCTCCATCATCATTTCAGCCCACAGTCCTCCTTTTCTCTACATGTAATGGTATCTTATTTTGAGCACTTGAGCAATGTTATTTTTTTAATAATTTAAACATATATGGAGCATAGTCAAAAGATTTATGGGTTGATCTACGTTCCCTCCCTCATCTAGGGTCAGGAGTTTTGGTTATTGCTCCCTTAGAAACCAGGAAGTATGATCACATCAGTCCAGTTTTCAGGTCTCGGCGCTGGCTTTCCGTGCCTCAGGGGATGGACTTTAAATCTTGTGGACAAATAGTGTGTAAAAGTCTCTCCATGGCCTCGCACCAAAGTACATCCGTAACATGTTAGTGCCACATGAACCAACTCGAACTCTGAGGAGCACAGGGACTCGTCTCTTGGTGCCAGAGTCAGACCTGAACATGAGGAGACAGCATTTCAGATTCACTAGCTAAAATCTGGAACAGTCTTCCTGAAACTGTGATAGTTTTGTTTAGCTGTGCATACAACTTTATTATCTTTACTCTTTTGTGTTTATTTATGTGATTATTTATGATCTTAATGCCTTGTGTGACTGTCTCTATCTTACATTGTTCAGGAGTGAGTGTGGATAGGGAAGTCTGGACATCTCTGCTTAGACTGTGACTCGGCATGGATGGATAAACGTACAGTGATATATCCCTACTTGGAGCATGCTTCTATAAAAAGATTACTGATGCAAAACACTGGGATTAAGCTAGAAATGGTTAAAACTCTGTGGTTCTCTGTAGTTCATATACTATTTTTATTTCGATCTTACAAATTCTACAACCGTGGTTAATTTGCATCCCCATGGTGGTCAATTACATGTCCATGTGTCTATTTACATTTTACTGCACTTAATCATTTCTTTTCACATAAAAAAACTACAATGTATCTGTGGAAATAGACATAATGCATATTCAATTATGCCAAATATCACTACCAGTTCCATCTCCCTAGACTATTTTTATCGTCAACTGATCAGATTCCTGACCACATTCGTCAGGGGAATTATTAGCCAAGTTTGTGTCACTACTTTATCAGCTCAAAAAGCTCCTTCATAATTGCATTCATTTATCTCCTCTTGCCGTTTTAATATTCTGCTCATACCCGCTGCACAATTAGCATGAATACTATGCAAAGTACCTGCGAACTCCAGCTCCTGTCGACGTCTAAAGCGCGGTTATGGGACAGATAATGATGTGGATTTAATACTTTTATAACATCCATTTGAATTGAATTGAATAATCCTGGAGGTAAGCAGTCTGTCATAACATTCGGACTGATAAAACCCCTCCACGGCTGAGGACAGAGGTTTAATCTGACGCTCAGGCTTGCACAAAGTTTTGAAGAACTCGGGGGATTATCTGGATCAATGGAGGTATTTCAGTTTACATACTTTATGATGTGTATCTCATGACAAATATAATGCAAAACTCATACACCCATAAAGTGTTTTTAATCGGATTGCTTCTGTCCGGTATTGTTCAATCATAAAAGACCAAAAGTATACATTACTTTATGCATCATGTTTATAGATGTCAGTCAGGCTATCAAAAATAAAAAAAAGTTGAAAAATAAATAAAAAATTGCTCCAATTTGGCCAATCTGGTCATGCCAGCAAAATTATCTTTTTTTTTAAAAGATGCAAGAAACCTCTCCCTTAAAATGAGAAAATAAAGAAATAGTTCTTGAGATAAGACTAAATGACTTGTCCTTAAAGCAAATCTGTTTTTCATTTCATTTTCATTTCATTTATTTTCATTTCGTACATGCATAGTTACAAGACTTAACCAAACAAGATACTCAGACAAATTAAATATATATAAGCACACAACAGAAGCACCAACATGAATAGTAATTATGTTCAGTTAACATAGAAGTATATGTAAATAAAATAATCGTAATAATATTAATAATACAAATAATACATTGTCTTGTTTCATGTACGAAAGGGAGTGGGAAGAAGTAAAATCTTATCTAATCCCACCCCTAATTTCAAATGAGACTTTCACCATCTGAGTCGCAAAATTATCAGTTACTATTAAAACTTGAACAAAGACAAAAGTAAAATGAAAACATCAATGGTTGTGTATAACTTGCAAACACACACATTCACACACACTCAACTAATGTAACTCTGATATTTCTGAGAGATTATCTCTTTAAACTGTTTTTTAAATTGAAATATATTATGACACTCTTTTAACTTAATATCAAGACAAGTTTTTAAGAAAGTCAGAAAGAATGTACTCAATTTGGGATAAAAACCACTCAATTACAGCAATTGTTACGTCATATTTTATAATATTTTGCAGTGTACATAATTTTGACATGCTGGATAAGACTTAAATTTTGGCATGGGTTATTTGATTATTTTGAAAATGTTTGTTCTATATCCCCCATACCCTGGTTGAGGTGCTAATGGGGAGGGGGAGGAGGAGGGTTATGTACAGACCTGAAAGCTGAATGAGACGAAATGCGGCACTTTGTAAATGCTGCCAGCAACGAGGTGTTTGATTGACAGAAGTATAGTAAGGTACGGACTTATGCCTATTGTAAACATGTACAGAACTGCTCCACAAGTGCCCTTGTAGAGTCATAGGGTACAGTCATCAATCTACTATGCACTACAGGAGCACATTTGACCTTCCCCTCTCCATCTCTCGCGTTCAAGTTAGCAGGGGGTGTCTGGGGCAGTTATTAGCAAGTATTAAACAGTAATTAGCCAGTGTACGCCGCAGGATACGCATTCGTGAGCAGCTCATACTGTCATTTATGGATAAAGCAGACAAAATATGATCAATTAAACTCCAGGAACAGGAGGACACGAGTGAGACAAGTATAGTATTCATTCTAAACAAGATCTTCCCAATTATATTTGAATGACAGAACAAATCTGATATTTGACTTTATTTTGAGAGAGATATTTGACTTTATTTGACTTTATTTTGATTCTGGGATATTGTAGATTTGAATTGAGCTGACCCGAGGAAAAACCCAGAGGAGATTAAATTTATATATATTCATCTATGCAGTTTTAGTTTCAATTTGTTAGAAATTGATGCCTAGAAAAAACCGTTTCGTTGAAACCAAGGAGACTGACATTTTGGAAGTGAGACTGCTTGGCCCCCTGGTGAGCAGGTGGAAAACTGCGTTGCTAAAGCTTGACTAAGGCCCTGTCATGGAGTGGATTTTATTTTTGTACTTTGGCTTTATTTTGATATCAGTTCTCTTTGGTTTGGTTTTAGTTTTACTTCCTGTCTTGTTCCCCAGTCTTGATTGTCTACCCCGCCCTGATGTTTTTCACCTGTGTCTATAAGACACAGGCACGGGTGTCTGGACCCAAAAGGCAGGAATGAAAAAATAATGATTTAATAAAATAAATTCCAAGGTGAAAACAAATCTCAAAAAATTCAAAGGAACCAGGAACAGAACTTGACAAGACAATACAGGACGTTGACATTACAATGGACCAGCAACAAGAGGAAGTAAAACTAAAACCAAACCAAAGAGAACTGATATCAAAATAAAACCAAAGTACAAAAATAAAATCCACACCATGACAGGCCATATCCCGATACCCACACTGCAACACTCCTCTACCAAGGGTGCATTTGTTTGAAGTGCACGCAAGGGTTTGAGTGCGCAGCTTACAAGCGTGCAAAAAAGGCGGAATTGGGACAGTGCACACTGAGTGCAGGTTACGTCATCAACTCGTCAAGAGAAGGTCATTTTCAGACCTAAACTTTATAAAAAAATTAAAGTTAATTTTGTCCGACTCTGTGGTAAACAAATTCAGTTGCTCCACACAAGTTAAAATAAATGTATATTGGCTATTCGTAATTTGAGATAGCTGTATAATTTTAAGTTAAATTTGGGTAACTAACTGTTATCTGGTAAGTATTTAAACATCCTAAGTTTATTGTACAGTGTAAAGTTTAAATTGAATGTTATATGAATCCTTGGATTAAAAAAGTTATGAAATTGTAACATAGAATGTTCGTAATTCTTCATCAGACATTTATGCTTCTTTCCAAGTAACATAGTAACCCCTAACACACCATAGCATACGTATTTCAAAACGTACACTTAAATGCATTTCCCCGACGTTTTGGTGTGTACCGCAAAGAATGATGGGAAATATCCTTCACCAGAGTCCGCTTAGACTTTGCTGAAGGCAAAGTGTGGATCAGGGGAGCAAAGGGGGCGGGGCCAAAGACCTCCCTGAAGAATTGGGACACCCTACGCACTCGCACCCATCCTCGGGAACGCGCAAATGAGGGGCGAGAGGGTGGAAGTGTGAGTATTGGGACAGGGTCTTAGTCCATAAATTGTACTTTGGAGTGAAAAGGGGTCAAAAATATGGATGTCGAGAAGTTAGGTCATAACAATATAATTTGTTGCACATCTGCAACGCCTGCCTGGAGAGGGTCAACATGAAATCCATTTGATGTTGTAGACATCAGCTTTAACAATAAAACACAGTTTGACCAAAATCTGAGTCTGCATCCTAGTAATTTGTCCAACCTCTTATGCCTTTATTTTGTCTTTGAATAAGTCATACTCCATGGTTTAAGTTCAAACAATGTTCTTTTTGGATTCAGTAGGCCATTGAGTTGGGATGGAGAATACAACTACTAAATGTATTCAAAATTTGGAGCGAAAAGACTTGCTGTTCTGGTAGCCATGTCTTTGAGTTGTGTTTTTGTTTTACTGTATTAGTATTTAATTTGTCATTATTTGTTGCTCTAGACCTGTTTTATTGTTGATTAAATCAAAAAAAAAAAAAAAAGTACATAACAGAATGAATTTAGTTAGGCTGGCTTTGTCCAAATTCATAAAAAAATACATACTTATCCTATGTTATCATTTCACTGAGCTTTTAAGTGGCAAATTTGCTCGTGTCAACATGTCATTGCATCTCTCAGCTTCTTCTATCAAATCAGCTAGAAGTATTATTTTCTCAAGGAAATATTTTCTCGTGGAGTTTGCTCATGGTCCAAACAGGCCAGCTCCACCCCTCTGCTGAAGCTGGTTATCTGGCTGTCAGCTCAGCCTTAAACAAGTGTGAAGTGTGCTTTGGACTCTGTGATGGGAGAAGCATGGGGCCCACTCCAGCTCCACTTTAATCAACACTTCTGCAAACAGGAAATCTCCAGCTCCAGTGAATTACCTGTGAATCAGCACAGGAGAGAAGGGAAAAGGACAGCTGCAGATGGGTTTGTTCAGCCAGTAAAAGCCAGTGCTCCGAGTCGGTGCACCTGGAGAGAGAGACAAACAGCATGGAACACTGCAAATAATAATACAGGTACAATTCACACCTGCTCCACCAAAAAACATCAACTTTACTTTGTATTGTTAGGTGGACATTGAGGAGGAAAGCAAATGGTTTTTGCTGGGTCTGACCCCTTTCTGACTATGCCATAAGGATATCAAAATTTTCAAGTGTTTTGATCTATAATCATCCAAATGATAGCTGACTCATACCTTACATCGTCAGTTAATCAATCAATTTATTTCAAACTTGCACAAACATTGTTTGGAACACTATCTCTTGTAAAGCATATGCATAGTTTGAAAAGAGGGTCGGCAGAAGCAAAAGCTTATTTATATCCAACCACCTCTCACAATCTCCACAACACAACCACAATGCAAAAAATCACATAAAAAAAACAAACAAACAAAACAAATTGACATACCTTACATCATATTTCAATAAAAAGCAGGGTTTAATCCACAGAATGGGTTCGATAATAGTTTAAGTTTTAAGTTTAATTTATCGAGAACAAAGGCCATGTGGGAAATGCCAGTGACACTTGGAGAGGGGTGATTGGAAAGAACGGTCCCCCTGATCTGAATCCGAGCGGTGTTCAGATGTTGAACTTCTGTGCTAGTCACAGTTTGTCCACACACAGCCATAACGTGGTACCGAGCGCAGACCATAAACACGCAGACAGTACCATAGACACGCGGACAGGACCGTAGACACGCGGACAAGACCAATGACAGAACCGTAGACGCACGGATCATAGACACACGGACAGGACCAGACGCACGGACAGGACCATAGATGCGTGGACAGAACCACAGACGTGCGGACAGAACCATTGACGCGTGTTCAGGACCATCCCCAGCTTGTTGCAAGTGCAAGTCTCCCCCGTGTCTCCTACCTATGTATGCTTATAGCCAATCTCTTGTTAACTCATTGTATTGAGAAATATTTGGGCAAGTAACTTTTGACATTGGGCAAGTAAAATATAATCGGTACTTGCCCGAAAGGCAAATGGCTGACAAAGCTAGAGGTCAAGGCCTGCTACTGTCAGACTTTCAACCTCTGGGAGAGCTTCTCCCAGGTCCCGGGGGAGGAGGGGGACTTTGAGTGGACCATGTTCTCCACCACATGGGCTTTGTGGAATTGGAGAAGGCGTTCGACCGTGTTCCCCGGGGTGTCCTTTGGGGCGTTCTCCCGGAGTACGGGGTCCTCTGCTGAGGGATGTCCCGTCCCTGTATGACCGGAGCCATAGCTGCGTTTACATCCTGGTGCATGTTGGCTTTCCGCCAAGGCTGCCCTTTGTCACCGGTTCTGTTCACTGTGTTTATGGAAAGAAGTTCTAGGCCCAGCCAGGGGCCGGAGGGGGTCCATTTCGGACACCTCAGGATTTCATCTCTGCTGTTTGCAGGCAATGTTGTCCTGTTGGCTCCAACAAACCAGGACCTGCAAAAAGCACTGGGACGGTTTGCAGCCGAGTATGAAGCGGCTGGGATGAGAATCAGCACCTCCAAATCTGAGAGTATGGTGCTCGACCAGAAAAAGGTAAAGCTCTCGATTTACCGGTCAATCTTCGTTCCCTCACTCACCTATGGTCATAAGCTTTGGGTAATGACCGAAAGGACGAGATTGCGGATACAAGCGATTGTAATGAGCTTCTTCTGCAGAGTGGCTGGGTGCTCTACGGAGGGTTAGGAACTCAGTCACACAGGAGGAGCTCGGAGTAAAGCCCCTTGTTCTCCACGTCGAGAGGAACCAGGTGAGGTGGCTAGGGCATCTGTTCCGGACGCCTCCCTGGGGAGGTGTTCCGGGCACGTCCCACTGGGAGGAGGCCCCGGGGAAGACCCAGGGCACGCTGGAGGGACTGTGTCTCTCAGCTGGCCTGGGAATGCCTTGGGATCCCCCCGGACGAGCTGGAGGAAGTGTGTCTGGATGGGGAAATCTGGGCGTCTCTGCTTAGACTGCAAATGAAAGGAAGAAATTGGATGGATGGAAATTTAATGGTTATCTACCATTTATGCATCATGGTGAAACTGTTATTATTAAAAGCGGTGGGGTGTTTGCTAGGCACTCAAGTATTCACACTCAATTTACTAGAAAGCATGTTATGCAGTAAAGAAAGAAACCTAGTTTGTTTTAGGAATGTCGATGACTGCTCTACTCAGCCAATGATTTTTGACTTCTCTAGTTTGATAAATGCAAATCAATAATTACTCTTACACTTCTTTAGATATATTTATCTAAAGAAAGAAATTACACTTCTTTAGATATATTTAAATATGTTCTTTATTTGTATTGAATCCTTAATATTTAATGGATATTTCTACAACCTCATCCCTCACTATTTTACCATTCCACCTTTTCATAGCCTTCCTCTCACCCCATTCTCTCTTGCCACACACTTTCACAGCAGTGATGGGCAGCCGATCAAAGGCACGCACAGCTGGAGGCCTGAACAACTCCAAAGAGAGATGGGGGAACGGCAAACGTCCTCCAGGCTACAACTTGCTTCAATTATTCACCTGTTCTCTTTCTACTCATTAAAATCACACGTTAGACACGATACTAAGCATTACAAAGACAGTCTTTTCACAAGAGGCTCTAAATAGTTTTGTTCGACTCACTGCATTTACCATTAGTGAAGGTGATGCAGAAACAAGGTTGGAATGACCTTAAAAAAAGTTTAAGTCATGTGTCAAACAGAATGAAAGTATACAACTCCATTGAAACCCATAGATAGATCAAAGTCATGTGGAGATGCAAGCGTACAGACAGAAGGACAGTTGTTTTTCAGGTGGATGAATTGTGTGCAAATGTCAGAATTATCTTTTTTGTACGTGATCTTTTTCAAGTTTGGTTACACAGCCTTTTATAAACCCCTTGAGCTACCCGTGGGTCAAAATTACCCACCAGAGTGATTAAAAGTAGCAGAAAATATCTAAATTAGGGTCTAAAAGGGCGAGGGTTAGGGTTAAAATGTTAAAATGGGTCTAAATGACACAGGTCTGGTCAAGATTGGAAAAATCATCAAAATTCAGCTTAAATTGTTTTTTTATTTAGGGTTCTTTTAATCACACCCCCTCCCTCCATCAACCCCATCACCCCTGTCCTTGAAACGGCTCCAGTGTCTTCCCATCTCCCACCACGTTCAGTATAAAACCCTGCTTGTCACTTTAAAAACACATTAATTAAATTCAGGACTAGTGCTTTTTTCTTGGGTCAGCTCATGATGACAAACATGACAAAAACCACAATACGACGCAAAGTCTCACATGCGATGTGAGGGTTTAAGTCAAACCTAAAAAACATGCGTTCATATGATTCTCATGCAAACTCATGATCCTGGTGCTGTCTTACTACAAGGGCCCTAACAACAGACTTGCTATTGTCTCTTCCGGACAAAGCCCAGTCAGGGCCTCTCAATATGAGAATGCAGATGTGTCAGCATTGGGCTCACATACATTCATTTTCATGTACTATCACAGAAATATACCGTATGTAGAACTTGAGAATATAATATCAGACACTACAGCCTACGGCCCACCTCAACACCATGGGGAGCAGAGAAACCAGCAGTTCTGCTACCCAGCTCCGGAACATTCTTCCCCCTGACCTCAGCACCACCGACACATTTCCAACAGCAGTTAAAACACATCTTTTCAGACTGACCTACTCACTGTGACCCTACATCCCACAGTGTGCTTTTAACATTGTATCTCTTGTACAGCAACCTTAAGTGCCCAGAAAGGAAGCAGATAAATGAAATGTATTATTATTGTTAATATTTACTTATGTTGCCATGCCAATATTGTGTTAATTAAAGGAGCTATACCCGTTTCTGCAAGGTTTGAATGTTTAGCACCGCCCTACAACTCGCTCACAGGTCTCTCATTTTCTTACGCTCTCCTGCCAGGGAGCCATCTAGTTTTATTTGCGATCTGATATATGCATTAGCGCAACTTATTGTAAGCTGTACAACAATCACCGATGAAATGGTACAAAAGCAACACACTGCTAACAAAAATATAACTCAAAGATTACCGCTAGTTTCGAATACGTAAGGTGCACTTATGTTGATCCCCGTAGGGCAATTCATTCTCTGCCTTTAACCCGTCCTGATGCAACTAAGGCTTACATCAGGAGCTGGAGGATTTAACCTAGTGTGCATGTTTTTAGTGGTAGGGGAAACCGGAAAACCTGGAGGAAACCCACGCAAGGATGGGGAGAACATGCAAACTCCACTCAAAGACCCCGTTCCGACCCGGATTCGAACCCAGGACCTTCTTACTGAGAGGCGAGAGTGCTACCGACTCAGCCACCGTGCCGCCCAAATACTTAATTAAAATGTATTACAAAGCTCCTCACAGCAGCAGTATAACGCTCTATTGATTTGAATGTAATTTCAAAATGCTCTACCGATAATTTTTTCTTGATAACAACTCTCAAACCAATAATGACCCTTTGCAACGCATCTCTGTTTGTAATTCAGGTGTGTAAAATACAAACAGTGCTCCGCAACTACAACGACTTCTTTATGTGCAGAGAAGCTGTGCAGAGAAGCTAGTTGAGCTAGCCATGCTCCATAAACAAATATCAATCAATCAACACCTTTACATGTTAATCGGGGAATACATTATACATATACAGTACATTCTTAACACACATGGACGGAGGTTTTCAGAATTATCTGTTAACGTTATCATGACAAAAATACTGTCTTAAAGCTACATTACCTCACTTTATTTTTGTATACATTACAAACATTCAATCCATATCCATGTAGTCCATTGGGATATACGTCCTTTTGAAGAATAAGTAGCACAGATTTGTGCTGGCGTATCATTTTATTATAGATCAAGTTTTTGTGCAGCAAGGAAGAGAATTTGTTTCTGGATCAGATTGTGATTAATCACAGCGGACCACTGGACCCCACTTTCTAGAGAAAAGCTTGGTCTCTCGTTAGCACAGACAGCTGAGGTGAAAACATGCGGCGGAGGCTAACCTGAAACTTCCCGTGTCTTCGTTACCGGTTACTACTTACACAACAAAACAGCCATCCAAAAGAAAGTCTTGTTCCTCCGCGCTACCCGGTTCTATCATTCTATGCCAACGCCATCCACGTTTAAATATGCGATCCATATTGTGAGACGTGAGCTCAGATGAGCACAGGCTGAGTGGGAGGGGGGTAGTGGGGGGCGATAGCTTCGTGAGTGTGGGGTGGGGAAGCAGAGGCCAGCGCTCACATTCGAAAATTTGTGAGTGAAAGTGGGTTAGTGCCGCTTTAATGTGACAAAAAGCGATCGCGATAAACCCGGAGGTAACCATTACCATTTAACGAACATTTTAACACACATTTGAAGAGGATCTGATTATGGATTTAGGTTTGGTATATAAATGGGTAACTCACCGCTGATGTTCAGAATTCTTTGTTCAGTTTTCATGTGGTTCCAGAGAGCTTTTGAACTAGCTAGCTTAGCTGTTACCCGCCTAGCACGTCACGGCGAAACCTTTGGGAGCTAACTATTTTATTTCCAGTCATTGATTACATTTCAAATATTAAGGGCTGTCTAATATTTGTTCGAATACATATTTATATATATTTGAATTATATTAAAATATCAAATTTCAAAGTCAAAGCCTTGGTGTTTACCGGCGCTGTAGAGGCTAGAGGACGCAGCCTGTTCGCTCCTCGTTCTGTGATTGGAGGAGAGCTAGCGTCACGCTAAGTTTCTACTCAGCACTTTTTACAGCCTGAATTCATACACAAGCTGAATCAATGAGCTCAAGTTTTCATTTAAATTACGGATTATAATACAACTTGTATGTAGTAATAAGCATACGTGAACTGTATTCTTGGGTTTCATTAAACTGGCCAGTAGGGGGCGAATAAGCAGAGGTGGGACAACTCAGTTCCGCTCCCATTGAAAACCATGTAAATCGTGTCTGTTTTGGAGTCAAAAGGCTCCAGAAGAAATTACTGTGTTTCATTTGGGTGGCCTGCAGGGGGCGCTTATCTGGGAAAGCCTTGATCCACCTCGCCTGCCTCATTCGAGTGCTTTTTTCAAAGTGTCCTCCTTTATATGAGCCCACAGTTTGAACACTGATCAAACTCCACAAACAAACTCTTGTTTTTCACAGATCCAAGATGGCGCCTATGTTTGGTTGTGCTTCAGCTCGTCACCTTCAATGTTATTTTCCTATGTTTTAAATAACATGCCCTGCCATCCTGTCTGCACGGACGTACGATCGAAGCTCCTTGTTTAATATAAAAGAGTGTATGGAGTGCCGCTTCAATGACTGGGCCAGCTACAGGAACACTTTTCCTCCCCCGTTCACCTTCGCCCCCACTTCCCAGGAGTACCTGTGGCTGTTGTGACCCCCGGGTAACTCCAACAGGAGGGCGAGACGCAGAGGCTGCAGAGCTGGTGTCCAGGTCCAGATCAGACGAGCCGCTTGGAAGCTGTTTGGTCACGCTCATCCAGCGCAAAGCTACAGGTGGCTGCGTCCCATTCCCCTCCAGCAGCAGGGCGCGGGAGACAGCGCGGCTTCCCCACCTCGTCCCAATGGGTTTCCACTTTACACGGGAGCAGACTGGACCCATGGTGGAGCAGTCTGGACCCCGATGCTGTACTGGCTTCCCGTGTTTACTCCTGTGGACCGTCTCTGGACAAGCGGTCCGTCACGTGACTGCATTAGATGTCCGCGGCAGATCCCCAAGCGCTCAGCTGATCACGCAGCTGCTTCACCTTCGTTCAGCCGTTTTGGATTACTAAACATGCGCTCCATTGCAAATAAGTCTTTCTCAATAAATGAGCTCTTCTCCAGAAAAGACTTGCATTTCCTTTCCTCTTTGAAACGTGGCAACGGGAGGATGAGTTTATTCACCTGAATGAACTGTGTCCGGTGGACTGCTCTGTTGTTGGGACGCCCCGCCCCTCTCGCCGCGGCGGTGGTCTGGAGGCCGTATACAGAGACGCGTTTACATGCAGAGTGATGAGTATGGAGCACTTCACAACTTTTGAATCACACATGATGCAAATCAGTTCTACAAACACATTTTATTGTGTTTTGATTTATTGTCCCCCTGGCCCTGCTGGTGCTTTCTTATCTGAGTTTACTGACTTTTTATCGTCCATTTTAAGACTGGAGAAGGTCTTAATCCTTGGGGATTTTAACCTGCACATTGAGGATACTTTGGGTCTAGCTGCTGATTTTGTATCCATGACGGAAGCTTTTAATTTCACGCAACATGTCTCAGGCCCCACTCGTGTGAAAGGCCACACATTAGATCTGGTCTTTACACTGGGCCTGTAGGTTGCCAATGTGAGTGTTGAGGATGTGCACCTAAGTGACCATTACGGTGTGTTTTTTGATTTGCTGGGATCTTCAGACCTCGCCCTCTACCTGCTAAAGTAGAGAGGAGGATTATTATGGATTCTACTGCAGAAGGGATCTGTCAAAGCTTCACCTCCTCTGTTGTATGTGACTGCACCAAAGTGGATGAGCTCATGTGCTCTTTTAATAGTCACTTTACATCCATCCTGGATCAAGTGGCTCCTTTTAAAACTCTTAATCTGGAGCATCAACAGACTTGCAGTAAAATCGAGCGCTTGTGGCATTCCACTAAACTTGAGGTTCACAGACTGCATCTGAGGGACCTTGTCACCTCTCTAAGCAATCAATTAGATGAGGCGAGATCAAAATATTTTCACCAGTTGATTGTCTCCAATAAGAGAAACCCCAAGGTGCTCTTCGACACCATCGATTTTATTGTCTCTCCTGCTGCTGCTGCTGCTGTCGCTGTGCAGTGCAGAGCAAGCTGTACTGAGTTTCTTTATTGACAAGGTTAGAGCGATTAAAGACAATCTTCCTTCCTCTCCTTCCTTCAGTCATGCACAGGTTGACCGTCCTCCTCAGAGCTGGTCATCCTTCGAGTCAGTCACTAAAGAGGATATTTTTTGCACTATTAACAGCATGAAAGTGTCGTGTTGTCGACTGGATGTTGTCCCGGCTCGGCTGTTTGTTAATGTTTTAGAGTCTATTGGTCCGTCGATCACTAAAATGTTTAACATGTCGCTCTCAACTGGTGTGTTCCTGTGTTCTCTTAAACATGCTGTTGTGGAGCCCCAATTAAAGAAACCTAATCTGGACCCAACAGATCTTCAGAACTATATGCCCATATCAAAGATCCCGCTCTTGGCCAAAGTCCTGGAGAAGCTAGCCTATAATCAATTGTCAGCGTTCTTGGAGGCAAACGATATTTCTGACTCCTTTCAGTCTGGTTTCAGGAGGTTCCACTCCACTGAAACAGCTTTACTGGAGGTGTCTAGTGACATCATGATGGCTGCCGACTCCGGTAAATGTTCTGTCCTGGTCCTGTTAGACCTGTCGTCTGCCTTTGACACGGTGGACCATGGCATCTTGGTCTCTAGACTACGTGACGTGGTTGGTATGTCAGGCTCTGTATTAGAGTGGTTTAGATCATACCTGACAGGTAAAACCTTCTGTGTATCCTCTAACAATGTGGTGTCTGAATCTGCCGACCTACAGTGGGGTGTACCCCAAGGCTCCGTTCTTGGGCCTAATTTATTTATGATGTACCTGCTCCCTCTAGGCAAGCTGATCCAGCAGTTCAGTGAGGTTTCCTATCACCTGTATGCTGATGATCTCCAGCTGTACTGTTCTTTTAAGCCCTCTGAACCCCAGAGACTGGTTGCTCTCACTAACTGTTTGGACAGAATAAAGATATGGCTTAGTGAAAATAGCCCCCAGCTGAACTCTAGTAAAAAAGAAACCTTAGTTGTAGCCCCGGACAGTATTGTGTCTGTCATTACTCAGCACCTTGGTGACCTAAGTAGCTCTGTAAAAAAAGAGTCTGAGGAACCTTGTAGTCACTTTTGATGAAGGGATGTCCCTAGAACGACACACCTAACAGCTGATCCGAAACTGTAATTTCCACCTGCGCAACATCTCCAAGCTCAGACACATGGTCTCAGGTCAGCAGCTGGAGATGATTGCAGCCTGCTTACATGTCTTAATAAGAAAGACCAGGCTCGTTTACAAGTCGTCCAAAATTCTGCCCACATTACTCCTATCTTGAAGGCCTTACACTGGCTCCCTGTCTCACACAGAATCCATTTTAAAATTCTGGTGCTGACATTCAGGGCACTTCATGGTCAGGCGCCTGAATACATCCAGGGCCTGATCCACCCCTATGTTTCCAACAGAACCCTGAGGTCCTCCACTCAGAACCTGTTGATGGTCCCCCCGCACTCGCTTTAAAACCAGAGGAGACAGATCCTTCCAGGCAGTTGCTCCTCGCCTCTGGAATGAGCTTTATCAGTCTCTGCGTATCTTAGAGACTGTTGATGATTTTAAGTCCCAACTAAAGACGTATTTGTTTAGACAGGCTTTCTCACCTCACTGTTCATAGGCCTCTGTGAATGTAAACTGTGTTTTTCTGTGTTCTGCTTTTATCTGACTTGTGTGTATTGTGTTTTAATGTGTGAGGTGCTTTGTGATCCTGGTCTGTGAAAGGCACTATACAAATAAACTATACTTACTTACTTACTTTCTATCTATTTGTGCGGTTGCTACAAGCGTACACCGCACAAAAAGATGGCTTCTTGACTGATTCTTCTTCTACTATATCTCCGTGTATATACCCGGCAGACCGCAACGCCAGGGTACACCACGTCCTGTCCTACGTTTGTTATTCGCGCCACTGCCCTGACGTCATATGAAACCCAAGAATAGCTTTTTTAAGCAAAATGATACAGACTATATTCAAAAAACACTCTATTCGGTGCTATATTCAAACAGGTACGATAAGTTATTTCTCCATGCGCTTCACAGAGAAGCCTCAAGGCTCACTAACAAAGTAAAATCAGTCCATGATGACCTTTTATTGATCAAATTACTTCTCATCCACATGTTTTAGAATATGAAATTATTTGTTAGCAGAACATATGAAGCAACATAAATCTTAAAACATGTCTTCCCAATGCTCTCGCCAAAGTGTAAATTGTATTTTTATTGTTTTTCCGATTCAGATTATAAAATGTACTTGCCATTTGCAGTAACACAACATTGGAATAATTGTGCAAGACAACCCCATCTTGCCGCGACGCCATGTCTACGCCATGTCTATGTCTTGGCATAATGTTTTTGTTGTTGTTATCAAATTTGAATATTACCGGCTGAAAATACAGCCAAGCAATTTGAAAAAAAAGGTAAAGGTGCGATTTGGGCAATTCATCCTCTGCATTTGGACTACCAGAGCTGGAGGATTTTACCTAGTGTGCATGTTTTTAGTGGTAAGGAAAACCGGAGCACCCGGAGGAAACCTACACAGGCACCGGGAGAACATGCAAACTCCACTGTCCAAAAACAAAGGCCCTGTTCCGATTGGGACTTGAACCCAGTGCCTTCTTGCTGAGAAGCGGGAGTGCTATCCACTAGTGATGGCAATATGAAGCCCCATGAAGCCTTGAGGGATAGCAGCCTATTACTCGGCCCATGAGTCGAAGGCTCGAGGTGAATCATGCTCCACTACGCCATCATGTGGACAAAGAAATACATAACACTCTTAAGTGCTTACAATGAATGGTGAGATCTAATGTTAAAATGTATATTTACAATCTATGGTCTAACGTGTTGTGTTTGAAATGATGCTTCATGAACTATTTGAGTCTTTCAGTCAATTGTGTTGATACAACAAACACATCCAAAGTAATACAGTTCTACAGAAAGTGATTAATGGAGGAAAAACTACCAAGAGGTGGATTAATTAAACACAACAAACCATTTATTCCCAATAAATAAATACATTTACTTTGCAACACAAAATTTATTATGGGTAGACCAGGATTCGAACGCTATATCTTCTGCTTCGGAGTCCGTCATAGACCGACTGCGCCACACAGCTGTTGTGAAATGTATTATCCAGCGTATTATTACTAATAACTTGAAGCCTTGATATATAAGGTTTTACTAAAGTGAAACGTTTTTAATTGTATTTCATATGAAGTAGTTTCTCTATACTTAGTACAGGACTGCTCCACATCACGCACACACACGTACGCACACACACACGTACGCACACACACGTACGCACACAGAGGCAGACGGGGACAGCCAATACAGTCTATGGTACAGCCGCGGATCACAAAGCACCTGTCAAAGAAATGCACTCTCCGAACTATATGAAGCACTATATGAACCGTCACGTGGTGCGGCCGCTACGCGAGGCTTCGAACGTCACCACACACGTGACCAATACACGCCTCGACCCACACTTCACAAGAAACGCCCCCAGATTACTCGGTCCACGCTTCGAAGACTCGGTCCGCTCAGCACATCACTACTATCCACTAAGACACCTTGCCGCCCCGTAAGCATGTCATTTTTCTTGAAAATTTACCAGGCCCTCAGTGTCCAGGAGAGGGTGCTGTCTCTGCTGGCCTGCCTTCTCTGCCGTCTCTGTGCAGGTGCACCCCTGCATCACGCCACGCCCCTCATCAATGGCCCTTTTCAGCTGGGAGCTGTTCACTCTCTCCCGTGCTGCTGTCTCGTTTGGTCCTGTCCTGGTGGGCTCTGCCAAGAGCCACCATGCTCATACCTTTTTTGCACATTTGAGTTGGTCTTTTGTTTAATGCACCACATTCACTGCACACCACACACCTGCTTTCATCGCACTCATACACCTGCACTACACTACTGATTACTACAAGCTCGCACCTCATACCTTGTTTCTGTTAATGTTAAACTTGTATCTGGCGATTATTAAATATACATTTTGCACTTTTTACCCCTGTTTTGCCTCCCTATTTGTTATGGCTCTGAGCCAGCCGAAACAGAGTTACACATACTTAGACGGGAAGTTTTAGATGGAAGGAGAGTTACATGTTTGTGTCAGAAGTTCTGGATCATCAGTACATTTTGCAAGACATATATCATTTAAATGGGGACTTTAACTTTACAAACTCGTGGTTTTTGCGTATGCCCATCTCTCTCCTGCAGGAAGATAACGGAGGCAGTGGGCGCTCGTGTTTGACAGCCGTAGCCATGGTGCCGGTTGTGGGGTTTGGCTGTAAAAGGATCCAGTTTACGTGCTTAAGTAGCAGATCAATCGTGTGCTCCAGTTATTCCAAGGGGACTGGTTTTTCACACCTCAATTGGAGTGTGCACAGGTTTACAGGCCTCTTGTTCAATCAAAAGTAAATTGGCAAAGAATCCAGTTTTTGCTAGTGCTTTGTCAACACAGTGTGCCTTGTTAGTACTGCAGCTGTATTTGCATATGTCATGAAATAATAATGCAATGTACCATTTAGCGTCCCCTACTCAAAAAAAAAAAAAAAAACAGAGCTGCCTAAAAGCAATGAAATAAATTGTCTATTTCAATATCAAATTATGTTACTCACCCACAAATTATTGTTTGCATTGCTGGCAAATGGCCTTCTTGCTGAACACTTTTTTTGTTTAACCCTCAACCTAATGTTCCGTCTTAAATCAACTCACTCGCCGCTGAAGGTGTCACACATGGCATACACTCCATTGCAATCCAAATACATTGCTTTTAATCCTATTCCCATTCAACTGAACCCTGTTTTAATGAGACTCTGACCAGCTCCCGAATCAAATAAGTCAATGAGCCAAGAACAGAAAACAGCGGGTATCCATGCGTTCGAGCCACGCCATTGGTCGAGGTAATTGCTGTATTAGCCGCTGCTTCCCACTGTGTCACTAATTATTCACCCCCGTTTGGAGCCACTGAACTCTAACGTTTGCCATCTACAAACCCCGGCCAAAAATATATAAAGAACGGATATAAAATTGCAGGGTGCAGCGGGGAAGGTGCAAAGACATGATTGCAATTAGGAACCTGTTGTTTGCACTGAAGGAGCCAATCAAAGTGACCTGAAGATCACAAAACTAAGAGACTCAATGGAAAGGTCTGAGTAGTTCCCTGCATTGTCAAGGGAGAGGTGTTTTTTTAAAGTAACAATAGCAAAGAAATAGAAACAGGTTGTTTTGGTATTTTGGTGTGATTGTTCATATTGGTTGTTCCCTTGATATCTTGTTTTGTTAAGTAACGAGTTGCCTTATGTATGAACTGTGCTATACGTAGTGCGTGTGTGTGTGTTGGGTTGTGTTGATTGAGTGAGAGAGTTTTTGTATCTTCTTTAATGTTTATAGTTTCATTTAATTTTTTCATTTCGTTTGAAATTAATTTGATTAGTTAGTTAGTTAGTTAGTTTGAGCGCAGTTTAGTCCAAGTTGGTCTCACTTGTTTTAGTGATGCCAGCACCCACTGCCACTTGTTGGGTGTCACAGCCCTGAAGAAGCTACCTTGTTTAATGTATGCTTATAAACCTTATGAAGCGGTGTTGATGTGTAGAAAGAAATGCTGGGTTGCAGATGTGTAAATCCGAATCACCAACTATTCATACACACACCAGACTCATTCTTGGCAATGTGAGTGAAGTGTCTTGCCTAAGGACACAACAACAGTTTGGCACCCCACTGTGGCATCTGGTGTTCCCAGAGGTCTCATATTACAGTACTAAGTAGGCCCTAATAAGAAAAAAATAAGATTATTTTCTTGTCAACCAGCACCAGCTTCAGCCTCCAGGTAGATTTTGTCTCAGGCAACTACAAGAAGGGAACTTGCTTCTCTTTGAATAGGTATGGCAATTGAGACACATTTGTGTAATCGAATTTACCCAATTAAACATAATAGTAACCATTTGCAATAATGAATACCCTCAATACATTTCAGCAGAATTGCAATATTATATCCATTGGGCCTCCTCGTCTCTGACTTTGGCTTAAATCTCCTCTGGGCTCTCTAATTGAGTGTCTGAATCGCCCATAGTTCACAGAGGAGCTATTCATCACCTGAAGGTCAAAAACTGTTGAAAAATTATACCTCTATAAAAGTCTTTTAAGGTCACTGCAAAGTGTTGAGGTGATCTTGACACATTTCCTCCCAAAGTGAAAATAGACACTGTTTGTCGAAAGAATGTTGAAATGTTTATATCTATCTTTTTATTGGGCAGAATGTTCATGGGAGGACGTTTTACCTAAGTATTTTTCTCGAAGACAAATTGAAGACACAGGGTGTACTTCTACTTTTAACAAGGCTGCAATCTGACCATAAATCATTTCTTGGGAGAGCCCAGTGCTGCTTCGATGTCCTGAAATAGTGCAAGACAAAAATGAACTTGAAATCTCAGATCGTTTGGGGTTTATTGGATTGTTACCATGAGTTGGTGAGTGGGGACTTTTCACATGTGAAGGAGTGCTACTACAGTATTACGGTAACTGCTGATTCAACAGAAAAAATTGGTTGAGGTAAGGACCAAAGTGTTCAATGAGAAACTACAGGCAAAACTCATGAGTCCATTGTTCTTTGGTCTCTCTGTTTAAAGGCCCAATGTGCCTTTCATAACAAGCATATTAGTTTATTTGTTTTATCTCATTTGATTGAATCATTTATTATCGGGCAGCACGGTGGCTGAGTGGAATCCCGGTTGGAACAGGGCCTTTCTGAGTGGAGTTTGCATGTTCTCCCTGTGTCTGCATAGGTTTCTTCCGGGTACTCTGGTTTCCCTACCACTAAAAACATGTACATTAGGTCTGGCATGCACCTCCTGTACTGGCGACCCTGCTCCCACCTCTATGTGGAGTGAGAGGACAAATGCCCGTAATTGTAAACCGCTTTGTGACTCTGGTCTGTGAAAGGCGGTATATAAATAAAGATTACTAACTTGTAACAGTCTGCCACTGGATGATTTGGCATTATATTTGGCATCATGCCCCCACAAAGGAAAGGGCCAACACCGGAGGAGTTTGAAGAAATAAAGCTCTCTCTTAATTCCTTGTGCGCGGATGTGACCGCGGTCAGGGGGCAGCAGGAGCAGCTCCTGGGACTACTGGAGGAGGTCAAGCGACTACGCCTCCAGAACGCGGAAAAAGACCGGCGGATTGTGGATCTGGAGAGGCGAGTGGACGAGCTGGAGCAATACTCCCGCGTGAATGATGTGGTCATCACGGGCATCAACATCAGGCCGCGCTCCTATGCGCGTACGGTGACCGCGGACAGCGGGGAGCTCAGCGACGTGGAGGCACAGACGGTGGAGCAACAGGTGGCTTCCTACCTCCAGAGCAGGGGGATAGAGATGGACCTGGAGCACATCGAGGCGTGTCATCCACTACCCACAAGAAGCCAGAGACCACCAGCCGTAATCATCAGATTCACCAACCGAAAAAAGAAAACTGCACTGCTGAAACAAGGACGCAAACTCAAAGGCACAAATGTATTCATAAACGAGCACCTGACAAAGAAGAACGCAGACATGGCAAGAATCGCACGACAATTGAAAAAACAAGGCCGAATTCAACAAACCTGGGTAACAAACTGTAAAATCTTCATTAAATTAAATGGCCCACCAGAAAGCGCAAAAGTCTTGGTGATAAGGAAGATGGAAGACCTAGACCAGTATCAACAATTCTCAAATTCATTCTCCATCATCACAATGCCCAAGCCGAGAACACAGACTGCATCAAATATGGACATGGACATGTTACAGTCAACCCTACAATATCAGCAAACGGACCTGGAGACGTGTGAGTACCATGAGCACACCACAACAGAGACAGACAGTGATATAGACCCGGACAATAACTTTCTCTCTTCAATTTCTCACAATTGCACTTATTTCACCCAAGATCAATATGTAAACAATGTAAAATCAGAAAACAACCTGTCAATCATACATTTTAACAGTCGAAGCATGTACTCTAACTTTGAAGCCATAAAAGATTACTTGAAGCAATTTATTCATCCATTTAGTATCATTGCAATAACTGAAACCTGGTTCAATGAGCACAAAGATAATATATTTTTTCTCGATGATTATGAACTAAGATACACAAACAGAACAAACAAAACAGGAGGTGGTGTTGCCATATACATCCACAAATCAATAACATTTTATGTTGTAAAAAATATGTCAGTAGCTGTGGATGGCTTGTTTGAATGTTTAACAGTGGAAATACTAAATGAGAAAAAGACTAATATCTTCATGAGCTGTATATATCGGACACCTGGTTCGAGCATAGACAGCTTTAATGAGTGGATGGGTAAACTGTTTTCTTCTGTCAATCAAAAAAACATATTTATTTGTGGTGACTTTAATATCAATTTGCTTAATCCGACCAAGTTAAAAACTGTTGATGACTTCATTGACACCATGTACAGCCTTTCTCTATATCCAACTATAACAAAACCAAGCAGAATAACATCACACAGTGCCACCATCATTGACAATATCTTTACAAACATAATCGGGAATAAAATCAGCAGTGGACTTTTGGTATGTGACATCACTGACCACTTACCTATATTTACTCTGTACGATTGTAATCTAAAAAAAACTCAGGACAATACAGCAAAAATATTTAAACGTATAATCACTGATGAAACAATCCTCACCCTAAACAACAGTCTGTTGCTCCAGGATTGGACCAAGGTTTACAACGAACCAGATGTGGACAGTGCTTATTGTACCTTTTTAGACATCTTTACTTCATTGCATGATAAGCACTGCCCGGTAAAGGAATATTTCATAAAGGAAAAATGTAAACAAAGCCCTTGGATTACAAAAGGAATACTTAATGCCTGTAAAAAGAAAAACAATCTCTACAGAATGTTTCTCAAAGTTAAAACAGCAGAAGTGGAACAAAGATATAAGAAATACAAAAATAAATTAACGGATATCATAAGAACAAGTAAACGGTTATACTATGAAAACAAACTGTATGAAAATAAAAATAATATGAAAGGAACTTGGGGTACTTTGAATAGCCTAATCAAACAAGGACATTCAAAGTTAACATATCCTGATCATTTTGTTCTTGAAAATGGTGAAGATTATAATATTAGAAATATAGTAAATAAGTTTAATGATTACTTTGCAAATATTGGGTCTAAATTAGCTGCTGATATTCAAGACAATGAAGTTACAGAATCCCCTATTAAACAAAATTCTTGGTCGTTCTTCCTCTCAGCAACAAATGAGCAGGAAGTAACACAAATCGTACAGACATGTAAAAGTAAGTCGTCCACTGACTGCCATGATATCAATATGACCGTGATTAAAAAAGTTATTCTGAATATTGTTAAACCCCTAACTTACATCTGTAATTTATCATTCCAGACCGGTTCTTTTCCAAATAAAATGAAAATTGCGAAAGTAATTCCACTGTTCAAAAATGGAAACAAACATGAATTTTCCAATTACAGACCCATCTCTCTATTGCCTCAGTTTTCAAAGATTCTCGAGAAGCTTTTCAATTCACGACTTGAAAAGTTTCTGGAGAAACATCATATAATAAATGAAGGTCAGTATGGTTTCAGATCCAAAAGAACAACATCAATGGCAGTAATTGAAGCAATTGAAGACATCTCAAATGCATTAGAGCAGAAAAAGTATACAGTTGGTATTTTTGTTGATCTTCAAAAGGCTTTTGACACCATTAACCACTCAATACTACTAAAAAAGATGGAAAGATACGGAATTAGAGGACTGGCTGGGGAATGGATCAAAAGTTACTTAACAGGGAGGGTACAGTTTGTTAAAATGGGTCAGTATTTTTCATACACGGTTGGCATTACTTGCGGTGTCCCCCAGGGGTCAGTATTGGGTCCTAAACTGTTTAACATATATATGAATGACATTTTTAATACATCTAAAGTACTAAAACTAATTCTATTTGCTGACGACACAACTATTCTATACAGTGGTGATGATTATAATGAGCTTGTAATCTCCGTAAACAAGGAACTACATCAAATAAAAAAGTGGATGGATGCAAATAAATTATCCTTGAATGTAAATAAAACTAAGATGATGATGTTTGGGAATCGCAACCTAACGTCTGAATCGAGAATAAGTATTAATGATATCCAAATTGAAATGGTAAGTGAAATTAAGTTTTTGGGGAGTAAAAATTGATAGCAAGTTGTCATGGAAACCCCACGTCAGACACATAAAAACCAAAATTTCCAAAAGCCTCTCAATTATTAACAAAGCAAAACTATACCTAAATGGAAATGCACTCCGTACATTATACTGCAGCCTGGTTCTTCCATACCTGACGTATTGTGTTGAGGTCTGGGGTAACACTTACCACAACACACTACATCCTCTCATCATATTACAGAAAAGAGCAGTGCGGATCATCCATAAGGTTGGTTTTCTGGAACATACTCATAATCTTTTTACTCAGTCAAAGCTGCTAAAGTTTGATGATCTTGTTAAATATAATACATCAATAGTCTTGTATAAAGCATTCAACAAATTATTACCGTCTAACCTGCAGCGTTTCTTTACGACTCCTGAGCGAGCTCATAACTTGAGGGGTTTTGGATATTTTTCACTGCCAAGATCAAAAACCACTCGTAAATGTTTTTGTCTGTCAGTATGTGGAGTAAAACTTTGGAATAAACTGGACTCACAACATAAGCATTGTAAAACTATTCATCGATTTAAACTGTTCTATAAACATAAGGTCTGGTTACAATATAGAGATGAGGGTCTTTAATTTAATCAGATTTTCTCTGTCTCATAGTGTAACATGTGCTCAATGTTCCATTACCTTGTTAGTATATAGAATCTTGCTATTGTTGTTTTTTTCTTTTTTTTGTTCATTACCATTGTTGGTATATTTTCTATTACCATTGTTGGTATATTTTCTATTACCATTATTGGTAACTGTTGTTACAATGTAAATGTCCTTGTTGCCCGTGATAACGCCACTCTGGTATGATACTGGCTTGAACTGTAACAGTGAAGTTGATCGTTTAATCACTGAAATGGGGATATAGGGGTGGGATTAAATAAGTTTTTTCTTCCTCCCACTCCTTTTCAGGCAGAAATATATGGCCATGTTAAACCATAGATTTTTGTTTATACATTTTTTGTTTACACTGTTTTTTTGTTTTTTTATTGTGCTTGTCTGTTTTGTTTTTTGCTTTATATTATTTATATTACTTAATTGCTTTTAATTACCTCGTTTTCTCACTTTTGCCATTGCCTGAAATAAATTAATAAAGAAAAAGAAAGAAAGAAAGAACTTATTATTTGACAGGGACAATATAATTTAATCCGCAAGAAGAAAAAAAGGGAGTGGCTTCCGGTGTCATGTGACTTATACAGACTCAGAAAGGTCACCAGAGGGTCCCCAGTGAGTTTTTTTTTCATTAGACTTCAACCTGTGCATGCAAAAGAGTGAAAATTCATGCTTGAAGCAGGAGGACGGAGAGAAGAAATAGAACCAAAATCTTTTTCATGAAGGGAAATGAAAGGGATGTTGTGGAGCCTAACAAACCACCTCTGCCTACAGCAGCCATCTTGGACTTCTTCCAGCAATCTTACATCTTCTTCACTTCAACTGCCTTATGGCATAAAAATATGTCATACCATCCACCTAATTTTGGCTTGTGCACAAATGTTGGGCAAATTCAAATGTCTTTTCAAAGTTTATATTTTTAATAGTGTAATTACATGCTGTGTAAAACATGCTTTGTTTTCTATGATTCTGTTTCCCTCTTCACGCACATGTCTCAAAAAGTCAAGGGACAAATACAAAGACCTACCGCTTGTTAGAAAGCTATCGTCATAGGCTTTAAAAATGATTGACAGAATTTTGCAAAACAATCCAGGGCTTCCATGTTAGCTTGCGGACACCGGCAAGCGCCAATAGACTTGTGTAATAACCGGGCTTTTTTAGACAAACAAAAGCACCTACAGCTTGAGGAAGGGTCTCATTGTTTAAGCTAAGGAGTAAAGGAACACGAACGTGCCCATTGTTCTATATCATCCTTCCTGACCGCCAGAGGCGGTCATCCAGGATTCATAGAACCGTAGTTTCAGTAGTAACTTTCTGGGCGAATCTACCATAGTTTTAGCAAAGTGGCAAGATGGAACTTGTTTTCTTATAATCATTTTTTTCCCCACTAAAGATGAACACACATTGCTGGATTATACCTTCAGACAGGGCTATATTTCGGAAAATTACAAGTGTGTATTGTTTATCTATGGACTTGAAAAAAGGGAAATGGCCTTCTGCA
Source organism: Knipowitschia caucasica (assembly GCA_964034765.1). Classification (NCBI taxonomy): domain Eukaryota; kingdom Metazoa; phylum Chordata; class Actinopteri; order Gobiiformes; family Gobiidae; genus Knipowitschia; species Knipowitschia caucasica. The sequence continues at coordinate 31,932,274 of OZ035824.1, read as the reverse complement.
GGCTTGTGGGTGGTAAGTGATTAAATGTGACCAAGCTTGCATCTCAACAAACCTGACTCTGTTGACATTGGGTGGTTGAGTGGATAGCACTCTCGCTTCTCAGCAAGAAGGTCCTGGGTTCGAATCCTGGTCTTTCTAAGTGGAGTTTGCATGTGCTTGTGTAGGTTTCCTCCGGGTGCTCCGATTTCCCCTACCACTAAAATTATGCTCACTAGGTAAAATCTTCCAGCTCCTGACCAAGCCGAGCATCAACATCTGGAGATGGGTTCCCGGGCGCTGTTACTACGGCAACCACTGCTCCTGAGCAGCATCAGGATGGGTCAAATCCCTACGCGGATAAATAAAGTGTACCTTTACCTTTGACTGCTGCCAGCATACATATGAACACATATGCATACACATGTATCATATATATTAAAAAAAAAGACACCATTGATCCAGGACACTCACATTCTACAACATGTATGGACATTGGTCAACTCCCTCTGGTCCAATACCATGTGTTCTCTATTTTTTGTGTCTTTACTGTTGATTCTCTGATCTGTGTTGGCAATGTTAAGTCCTCTGAGATGACTGCTGTTGTGATTTAGGGCTATACAAGAAGCCCCACAAAGCCAATTGGGTCATATCCAAGTGAAAGAAGATACCGTGGTGAGATAAGAGTTTGGTCTTTTACAAAAATATTATAAAGACGAAACAAAAGGCTGAACAGTTTTGCATGACATATGAAACAATAGAGTTCAAGTTGTAAATCACCATAAACTATTTTCAGGTCTGGACTGACTACATACACATACATTTCTGAGAGCTCCAACAAGAAAGGCCTTAGTCACGAAGTTTAAAAGCCCCATTGCTAAGATTAGATGCTGATCAGCAAACTGCATAACAAGCCCCACTTGAATTATTATCATCATTATTATTGTCTGCGCTCTTATAAACCATGATTACTAATGTGCTTTTCACAACTTTACTGCACACTCAAGCAGCAGTTTTTTTTTTCTTATTTTCATTTTTTTTGGCTTTCAGCGAACTGCCATCAATCAATGCAAGTTTTATATTGAGCTTTGGACATTTTGTTATGAGGAAAAACGCCCCTGATGCCGTGGCAGTCATAACGAGACTAAAATTGTTATGCCAATCATTGCAGAGCTTACAGGGTTTTTTACAGTCTATTTTTGATAAAAAATTAATGGAAGGCAAAAGTAATATTGATTTTCCAGTTTGTGACTTTGTGGGAGAACTGCGATCAATGAGAAGTAATGAATTAAGAATAATATTAGGCCTGTATAGGGAACCGATATTAATGACAAGGCTGAGAAAGAAAGTCAAATTGACCCAGTAAAATGCAAGACTGATGGAAGTGTAAGACTTAAAATTTGCACTACTGTTTTGTAGCCTGGAAAAAAAATCCTCAGCATTCATTTATAATGCAAAGTTTCCGACCATGGTAAATTGTTTCTTTGACATTTTATTTTCATGTTTATCCTCTTTGCGTCATTCTCAAGAAAAATACATATACATCTGCCAATATCTACACTAAGGGTGTATTCAGACCTGCACATTTGCTCCACTTTAAACGGACCAGGATTCGTTTGGAACTCTGATCCGAATCTTTTATGCAGGTCTTAATACACACAAACGAATCCAGGTCCGGACCAAAGAACCGAACCGAGACCCACTTTTTTAGGTGGTCTCGGTCCGCTTCCAAACGAATTCTGGTCCAAGTCGAATCAGGTCTGAATACATCCGGTGTCGATCCGACACAACTCCAAGATACGTGCGCATTTTTTGTGCTTAACAAGCCGCAGACAGAAACTGAGGAATTAGCCATTCAGCGGCTAACTATGCTGCTAACTATGCTACTAACTATGCTGCTAACTATGCTGCTAACGCTACACAACAACACTGAGCCGTGTGCGGACCTGGAGCAGTGAGGAGACGCTGTGCAACAGGCTTATGGAGTTAAAACTGTTCACAGTATACACTGATGTTAATGGCAGCATCTTCAAACCATTTGCATTATTAAAAGCCTGACACTGTTTGACTCACGTCTCAAAGAGCAATATTCCGCATCATGTAGTGAATTGTGTTCTTTGGTTCCTACCTGATCCTCAGCGTCTGTTTGTCCCGTGGTTATTATAGATCCATGGTTTATCCACAATGCTGAACATGGCCGTTATTATAATAGATCCATGTGTGGGACAGGGCACGGAGCGCACAGACAGAGTCTCCTTCGGCTTTCTCCTCACGCATTCTCCGACACTGTTCCAATATTTAAAACAACGTGTTTGGCCTGTGTCATATGAGCTGCTGCTGTTGATGTTGAAGGTGGTTTTGCTCTAAAAAGAGCAAACATAGGCAGAGCAGACATGCTGCACATACGAGCCCTCAATGTTTTCAGCCGGTTCCGCGTCTATCCTCCGTGAGCTCTCGCTGTCCAATAGGAGCACTGATCGTCACACGTGTCAATATGTTTATATAAAAAAGTTCACTTGCAAAAAGGACAGTCTGAATACGAACCGGAGCAAAAGAAAGTTTGGTCCGCTTTTGATTCTGATCAAGCAAGCGGAGCAAAGGACTTTTCAGATCTGAATACACCCTAAGTTTCCCCCCCTTAATACATCTTAGCCTGAACAGAGCGTTTTAAGAGATCCTTTGTTCCTTCGGCCAACAAGCTGTTGTGTGTTCTCAGTCTTAACATGAAACAATTTAGCCAGGGTTCCATGTTCCATGTTGTTGTGCATTGAAAATGATTTAAAGAAGCTATACTCAATTTTTTTTCTAAGTAGTTGATAAAAATGCTTATTACTACATACAAGTTGTATTATAATCCGTAATTTAATTGAAAACTTGAGGTAATTGATTCAGCTGTGCTAGGCAGGTAACAGCTAAGCTAGCTAGCTCCCTGGAACTAACATGTTAATGGTTACTTCCGGGTTTTTCGCGATCACTTTTTGTCACATTAAAATAGTAATTTGGTCACAAAAACGATAACCAGAAATTCTGAAAAAGTCCATGCATGTGTGTTAAGGATGTATATGTATACTGTATTGTCCGATTAACATTTAACGTTGTTGATTGATAGATATGTAGTTGTTTATCGAGCGTGGCTAGCTCGGCTAGCTCCGCTAGCTTCTCTCGTTGTACTTGAAAAGTAATGGCAGTATTTTAAACACCTGAATTACAAACAGAGATTGCATTGTCAAAGGGCAGCGGTCATTATTGATTTGAGAGTTCTGTTATCAAGAAAATAATTATCGGTAGAATTACATTCAGGTCAATGGAGTGTTCTACTGCTGCTGTGAGGAGCTGTATAATACATTTTAATTAAATCTTCTAATATATTCTAATGTTTTAATGAATAAATTTGGATGCAAAACTAGCGGTATTCTTTTACCTATATATTGTGTTAGCAGTGTGTTGCTTTAGTACCATTTCATCAGTGATTGTTGTACAGCTTACAAAAAGTTGTCCTAATGCTAATGTTAGCATATTGAACTAGATGGCTCAGTGTTATGAAAGCGTAGGGGAAATGAGAAGCCATTGAGCGAGTTGGGGGGCAGCTTGGATGTATTATATTAACTGTATAGGGTATTGCTAGCTTGTAGCTGAATAACCCATGTGCTCGGGGGATTCTCGCGGTACTGCAGACTGAACCAGACTAATTCACGTGGGCTACCCAGACATTTTCCCCATAGAACTCAATGCATATTAAAACAGCTCGACTTCAGCTGACAGAGAACCTACAGCTTTCATAAAGGTCGGATTTTGTGGGGATTTTACTGTCCCTTGTCATCCTGAACTTTTTTTCTTCTTAAATCCTTCGGTTTTGTTTAAATCCACACTTTAGTGGCACAAACTCTGCTCGTCTGGCTCTCGCTCTAACTCCCGCTCTGATGCACCGCTCTGATTGGTCAGAGCGCGGCCGAGCCCCTCTGTGCACGTGCGTGAGACCCGGTGTGAGACCCACACACGGGTATTTGGCGCAACGCATTATGGGAGATCATCCACTGCGCAGAACCGGGAGGACCAGACGATGCCCAAATACAGGCGAGTTTCCCATAGATCTTTACGAGTTTCAGGCGACTTCCGCTAATCTTTCAGCTCCCATGCCGTCACAAAGCGCCACTGAGCACAACCATTCATTTGAATAGGGCGCCATCTTGGATCGCCGGGGCTTGGGGGGCGGTGCTAAACATTAAAACCTTGCAGAAACGGGTATAGCGCCTTTAAGCACACACAGAGCAATAATCATGCAATAATTCAAAGCATTTCTCCATTTACTGGGATTGTATTTTGTGTATACATAGAGGGAATAGACTCTTTCAGAGAGCTTTTTATGCCAGTAACTGTAAATCATTTATGAATCTCAGGTTCTCCATATTCTGTGAAGCTACAACCGATGCCACAGCATGGAACAATTGACAACAAAATATGGCCAGTCAATAGTTTTATGCCATTGAACAGTATTTTGCAATATGTATTCATTATATACTTCCACAGACTGTTTATCAGAGTTATGTTATGTTTTGCTCCAGTCAAATGTGTTAGGAACTAACTAATTCAGTTGTACTGGATTGAAAAATACCGGTGTGAAAGGTTACACTTAGACCCAACTGTTTTCGATGCCAAGCTTTAATACAAGTGGAGGGGCTTATATATTGCTACAGCTGAGGTTACATGTCACTCAAGCACGTCAATCATATACTCTACATGGAGGACATTTTGTGCTGGCTTTTTGACAGCTTCCAACCCGACAGGTAAACATTAGCATACAAGAAGAAGGCAAGCCAAGTTTATTTCTATAGCAGTTGATACAAAAGGCATCTTAAATTGCTTAACAAAACAAGAAAAGAAACGTTGAAATCATACCTACTCAGGTAGGAAAGTGAACTTTAACAAGGACTTTTAACCGCTTTTATTATTATTTTTTAGCCAGAGCGGATGGGAGACTGAGGCCAGTGGGGAGAACGGCACCAGTGATGGGCACGCATTGACAGCGCAGGAAGGCGCGTGCGTGCCTGGCTTGGCCCTACATCACGGCTGGGATATGCCTGCTCTCCCCCGCGGGTGCCCAGTGGCGACCCGTGGTTGGCGAGTGGCTGGAAAGACTGCGGCCCGGTCCCAGGCAGAGAAGGAGCTTGGCGAGGACAGCGGGGACCAGCGGACTGTGGGTTTTAATTATTTTTATACGGATCCTCTTGTACATATTTTATTAAATTATTATCCCCTTTTTAAACTTTTTTGTCTTTTATTGATCACACCCCCCCTCAACAGACACTTTTAAACCTGTTACACTCACATTCCTTCAGTTGTGAGCACAGCTAGACAGAACTGTTTTAATCTAGATTTTTACATTATCTGAGCCTCTCTCGCATTTTCAAGAACACTGTTCCAGAGTCTCCCCATGTTTAACTCTGCCAGTCCCTGCACTCCTCAGAGTCCGAGTTACTTCATATTGCACTAATCTTGAGAGCCAGAGTTCCAGTGTAGAAAAATGTCCTTTACAAATAAATTGAATAAAATGTTGCTGTCTTGTAATGGACAATGAAGGCCAAGCGATGCTTTTGTAAAGTTACAGTGATGCAATTTTAACCCGTCACCTGTAATAAAATAAAGAGCAGAGGGGAAGAATGTATCAAACAACCTCTATGTAGGGGAAGAAACTGCATTTAAATGGACAATTTATTATCTGTAGATCAATGGAATAAGTTGTTATCGGAGAAAGTCTACACCCTGACAATGAATAGAAATGATAATGGCAGCATTCACTTCTCAAGTCCAGTCTATGCCTGGTCTTATCATACCATTGTACTAATTTCGAAAAACTCATGTAAGAATTTGCTTTCATGGAGCTCTGTTAACAGGTGGGAGGGGTTAACTCCTTCTGCAGATTGAAACAATTGAGTGAGGCATTTTTCCGAGCTTTAGCCATCTCCTTTGCCACTAACCGTGATGAGTAGAGCCACAACATATTTGCCAGCAATACTGCAACTTCAGAATGTCACAGAACAATGTCACTTTACCTCATGTCACTTTACTTATATACTTTTTATCCTGCACTATTTAACTGTACAGTATATAACTGCACTACTACATATATTTTTTTTTTGACTGGAATTGAAGCATTTTTAGCATCTACAGCTAGTTATGTTAGTTAAGAAACATAGCTACTACTTATTTGTATATAGTGTATATATTGTGTGTGCTCCCTGTGTGCTCTTACTACTGTCCTATATGTGCGATGCAACATCGAAATTTCCCCACTGTGGGACGAATAAAGGAATTCTTATCAATGAAATTTGCTAAACAATCCTCTTGTTCTGGCTTCAATTTCTTTACTATCGCATTCGCAGCTATTTGCCAAACTACAACCATCACATTTTGCGCTATCTCTTCATGTCGCCGCAACCTACCTACAACACTTGCCTCCCCCGTTCACTGATTGGTCGGATGGGATACAACCAAGGTAACCACAGCCACTGTTGATCACACCCAGACGTACATGTAAGGAAGTGACACTTGGCCGGAGTTTACTGACAGCTAAGACCAGGCTAGTCTATACCTAACCCCAGCTTTGATTAGCCAAACATTTGTCTTCTCTTTGTAACTTAACCGGGTTCTGAGTTATCATAGAGGTCCATCCTCAAAGTAGTTGTCAAGAACGTTATCAAGGTAATACTCCTGCTAAACCAGAAAAGATTGTAGATTGATGCTGGTTTTTCCAACTTTATCCATCAAACTCCCGGTTCGCTTACTTATTTTTCTCATGCATACATACTTACTTGGCCTCTGTCACATCTTTAGAACATGTTTTTCAGACTGATAAGTAAAAAAAGAGAGAACCATCCTCACTCAACCAATCAGTTGTGCCCAAAGTGTCAAAAACAGTGACTCACAAGGCTCTCTCCTACAAATATGCCAAAGTTTAAACATTTTCTAACCAGATGAAGGCAGCATATCATGTTTTATTTTTATTTATTTTTATTTATTTTTTGGGACATTTTTGATTCACTAAAAACAAAGTTACGTACCCTAGCTTTACATTGTTTGATCAATTATATATTTTTCTTTACCTGCTGCTGGTTTGGTCATTTCTCAATTGCTTTTTCTACAATGACCTTCACAGAGCAATCCAATCTGCAATTCAATCTGCTTTTGAACTTCCATTAGGCTTAACAGCACAAACGCACAAACTAGATGTGACTGAGAGGAGGAGGAAGACACACAAACCAATCTAAAAACGGCGGACAAGTTTACAACAGAGGCTCTCCACTCTCTGCTGATCAACCCTGAGCTTTGATGAACTAACTCAGACGAATGGTAGTGCCAGCAGAGGGAATGTCGACTTTTCTTTACACTTTAGGGATGAAAACAGGATAGAAAGTTTGATTACTGGAGCTCTACAGATGAGGTGCAGCCAAACAAGGACTAATGGGCGTCGGGAGATGCAAGGACCATTGATATACTTGTTTTGGACAGTAATGGGCCATTGAAGGGGACTGAAAATAAATGTGTTATTGTTGATTATTAATAGTGATTGTAAGTATAAGTAATACAGATACATTCCAGGTTTATTGGCTCCTTTTTTCCCCTGACGTCACTCAGCAGTGCTCGTGTCATCTGATTCTGGGTAAACTTGGAAGCATTATTGCACACTAGTAAAAGGTTCTACTCGTCTACTTGTGTCCACTTTTCTTTGTAACTAAACTAATGTGAAGCCTTTGAGACTTCATTCTGGCACAACGCTTAAACATTATTCAACAGCAAATATACTCAGCAATGAAAAAATGTGCAAAAAAACGTTGGCCTAGGCTTGGCAAAACATTTACATATATACTATGCCCAATTTTGACCAAAGTCCAATCTAAGTGAGCAGATTGGGACATCCCAACATTTACCAAATGTCAGATGTAAATGTATCTTACAACTCACTGGTATTATTCATTGTCATATGACATTCACATCCCATTCAAAAAGTGGAAGGCAAAAAAATACACAAAAGCGTCCATAACAAAAGGTCTTTTGAATGAAAAATAAACATTTTTCTTCAATAAATGTTTGTATAGAACAAGAAAGACTCAGGATTTAATTGTAATAAATATATGAACTAATAACAAGGATTATTACCAACTTATTAATTAGAAAGACAAAGAGTCTTTCTAATTGAAACAAAAATAAATGGTTTTGTATTGTAGTAATATAATTTACAGTGGTTCGAACAGCTCATGTGTGTTGTGGAACACTATACAATAATAAGAGACAAAAAGATGATTGCAGATTGCTTTTTAATTATTTTAGGCAAAAGGTAATAATTATTTTAGGCAAAAGGTAATAATAACAAACCACTGAGTGGAGCTGAAAGAAATAAATTGTTCAATGTTCATCACTCCCAATGATGCAATCTTGAATATTACTGAGAAATGCAATCACAAGCTTGAAATAGACATGAGAACTGTTCCAAATGTAGCTGAGGAAATGAGTAAACCATTCTTTTCAACTTGAAGACTATCCCTCCCAAATAAAAAGGGCTAAAATGTCTCCCTTCTGCCAGTATTCTGATACAAATAATTATTACAGGATCTAATTGAAAAGCATATAAATATGGCAACATACTGTAGATGTTGCTTACCTGCTCTAATTGATTTAAATTAGACAATGATAAATGGAATAAAAAATGGATCAAACTGTGTTTGAGATCACAATGCTCTTTTGATCTCCAAAATTTCTTTCAAAATAAAATGGAAAACTATGGCATAAGTAAATATTAAATATGTAAATTATCCAAATGAAGGTACAACATAGGAAATTAGTATACTCATATATAATAAAATAGATTTCAATAATCCTAATATTAAAATGGCTAATTCCTTACAGTTCCTGTCCACGGTGGCTAGTTAGCCCAAAAAATGCGCACTTATCCTGGAGTTGTGTAACGTGGTGGCAAAGAACCCAGATGCAGACCAGGGCGGTGTAACAGAAATCTTTACTTGAGCAAAATTACAAAAAAAACAATTCACAAGGCACGGGAGGAAACCAGAACAGGATCAGGACTGGGGTCGGGCATGGCAGAGCGGAGAACTGCAGAAACGACAAAACAAGCAGGTCAGTAAAAAAAATATAACTTCACAGAGTAACAAGGTAAGTAGGCTAGACGCACTGTAACTGAGATTACGATCTGGCACTGAGGAGCTGGCTTCAGAGGTACTTGTATCCACTTGATTGAAGAGTGGAGGCAGCTGGGCAGAGTCCGAGGCAGCTCCAACACACCTGTCCCTGCTCAGGGAACAGGTAGGGGAGGGGGTTGAGGCAGAGACTCCTCCAGTATCAGGGGAGGGAGGGGCTGCTGGTGGAGCAGCCCTGACAAGTTGTGTCGGATTGACACCGGTTGTATTCACACCTGAATCAACTCGGACCAGAGTTTGTTTGGAAGCGGACTGAGACTACCTAAAAAAGTGGGTTTTGGTTTGGTCCTTTGGCCCGGACCAGGATTCGTTTGTGTGTATTCACAGCTGCATAAAAGGTCCGGATCAGAGTTTCAAACGAATCCTGGTCCGTTCAAAGTGGACCAAAAGTGCAGGTCTGAATACACCCTGAGACACACTGGTTCTTACAGCATTTGCTATACGTTTACCATTTCCCCCTCAGATTGTGGCCATCTTCTCTTTCTATAAATTGAGCTTGAATGTTGGTTGGTAGAGATCTTTTACTGCCTTTGTAAAGCAGTTAAGCTGTGCAGAAATCCACCAAATCAACAAATTTCAATAATTTTGATTGAAAGAAGTTGTATTTATTTATGTATTTATTTGAATGGGACAGTGCATGTCAATGAACAGACACATTAGAAACATGAATTTAAACATGCCAGATTATAGACAAAGCCTAATTTCCATCTGTAGTCCCATAGAGTTAGGGCCACAAGGGTTAGATACAGCAAAAAAACAACAGAATTTAAAAGCCCGCACAGGCCACACATTAACATTGTGGATTTTGGTGGACTATTAGAGTCCACATGATGGGTTAGATAATATGTTTCTAAGGGTCTTTTTTTTGGGACCAAATGCATTATTAGAAAAATAACCCATAGGTTATCTTCATAAGTTTGCTGTATGCATGTTCTCCCTGAGAAGTATTTTGAATTGATTCGTTGCATGACAATTTATTCTTTTGTCCCTCTGTCAAAGCGGCTGCTGATGGCTTGTCAGAACCAAACAACCACCTTTAATTAGACTGCGGTCCAAAGATCTTCTTGCTAAGAAACAAGAGGGATTACAACTGGCATCAACAGTTGTCGGTTCTTTTTAGCACACAGATTTACGGCACACATTTGATCATATTTCATAATAAGTGATTAGGCTGCAGTTATGCATGTGTGTGGCTCCAACGCAGGGGGCGGAGCTCAAGGGGCAGGTGCGTAAAAGTGTTCAGGTGCCAGTCACGGATGATGAGCTAGGGCTAACTGGGTACCTGTAATATTTGTTGACCATTTGCCTTCATACAGTTTTGTGTATGTTTTGTCACATCAGGTCATTCGTTACAGTTTATTACAGTTTATTTTACCCATCTTTTGTTTGTCTGCACTATCGATCAAAACACCTCCCAGATCATGCATATCTGTCAATTTACTTTAGCATAGACTTACAGGACCCACTTTGACCGCATCTCTGCAGCTTAGATCTGCGGGAAGCCGCAACAATGATTGCACGATATTGTTTGATGGCTAAAAGTAAAACATAATTCAAAACAAAGCCTAACCATACGCATGCATTTGAAGGAAAAACACACAAGCCACGCTCGGAATCAAACCCCAAGCCTTGTGGTTAAAAGGCAGTAGTTCAAGCCTAAGCCCTCTCGTTCAGTCCTGCCATTCCTCTGTACCCTCTGTGATAGTGTGATGAAGATTAAAACGAATGGGAAATTAGGTCCATCTTTCTCTCTGATAAATGTCCAGTGAGCATAATTAAAGAGCTTAAGTTAATTCTGCTGTCCGCGCCCTACTCTCCCTCGTTCCATCATAGCCTTCGCTCAGTGCAGGGAAATTGAATGTCCTCATTTTATGGACCACAGTCAGTGAAATTATAACTAGCAATGAGGAGATGTTTAAGTTTCATGCCATAATGGACTAGATCACCATCAGTGTCCATGGTGCAGTATTGCTCACACTAACATGAGGGCTGGATGCCTTCACTGGGAACATGGAACTTGCACCCTGCACCTGATTTTATAACAGTTTCTAATTCCCGGTCCTTTCGTTTATATTTAGCACAAAGCAAAGATGGTGGCCGCTGCTTGTTTTACATACTTCCATATTATAGGACCAAACACGACTCAGTGAGAAATAGCACGTGCACACTTGTATTTGTTGACATAAGCAGTATTTCGTATGTTTCACTTTCACCGGAGCTCATTATTTAGCATTTGTGATTCACAACAAGGAGGTCCTGGGTTCGATTCCACACAAGCTCCCGATGGGGTTCTGTGCGGAGTTTCCCCTCCCACCAACAACAATAGATCTGACTGTAATGAGTGAGTGAATGGACGTTGATGACTGCGGTTGTTGTTCTGCCATTGCGGTCGGTGGATATAGCACAATTCATACACAAGGAACTCAAAGTGCTGAACAGAAAGCGCTTTGTGTGACCTTGGTTCTATTTAAATAATGATTACTTACTTACTGTACTTTCTCCTCTGCAACTACTTCCGTTTTCCTATCCAATCAAATGTGTCCAAAAAGGAACCAGTGTAAAGGGCAGGGTGGAGCAGAGATCCAGACTTGTTGAATTGCATCGGTCTGGCTGATCAGGCTGCATTTAAACAATTTGATTTGTGGCTTTAATGGGTTTGTTTTCACGTTGTGCACGGCTTAAACATCTGCTGTTTATGTGTTCAAGACGTCATATTATGTCAAATGAGATGAAGCAAAACAACCTTTGGTTTAACCGCTTTGGGAAAACATACATCCCTACCTAGTTTTGAATGGGGGTTAGAAGGAAGGCAGTACTTGGATGATATTTATGCTAAATGTAGATAGATGCTGTAGATACATTATTAACCCCCACCATGGTAGAAATTCAGGTGTCCAGCGGCAGAAACACATCCATCCATGCAAATAAATACATCTGAATTCTAGGAGTTACAAAAAATAGTAACCAAGTGCAACAGCCCAACCAATTTTAGAATAGATAAAAACATGCATGTATAGTTGTTATGTGCAAAGCTTGGTAAATATTAAATAAAAATAAATAGAAGGAAGACAAAAACATCAAATCGCATATCTTTTCATTCTCCATCTCTCGCTCCTTCCTTCACCATTTACGTGACTCCTCTTTCCTTCCCCCTGATGTCTAGTCCCACTGCTGTCTCACACTTCCTGTCACTCTTCGGGACACACACACGCTCTGCTGTGGCATGGCCCAAACCTGAATCTGTCTGAGCGAGTCTCTCAGACAGGACCTAATTAAAGCCAAATGGCCCAGATAATGGCTTTAAAAAACAGCCCGCTTTTAAATGAGCTGATTATTCACTGTGGAGAGCGGGGTGTCAGTCAACGCCACGGCAACAACAGTCCCAAAAAATTATCATAACGGCCCGGTTAATAATGTGGTTTATAATTAAGACCAATACGTAGTCTGCTAGTGACAGGGTCTATTATTTTTCTACACCATTTTATTGTTAAATTAGATTATAAAAACAAGATAATGCATGACTAATAAGTATTCTTGGCAAATTATTCTATAAGTAAAATGGTTGTAGAAAAATACATATATACATTAATGTCACGCCTGCTGTTCTAAAATTGTCTTTTACAATTTCACAAACGATATAAAAACAGAGAAGATTTATACATGTTACACAGTGAAAACAGATTGAATTTTTCACCAATATTTTCACCAATTGTAATGCTTTTTGACGGTCTCAGATCTGACATGTCAATACAAGAGGTGAGGAGAGTCAGTGCTGACCCAGACTTGTTGAATTGCATCTGATCTTGAACTGTTCAGTGCTTTTGTTCTCTCACACCTGCTGCACCTCACGTCCTACACCGAGGACATGAGGTGCGCTCTTTTGAAGCGGAAAGCCTCGCACAGCGGCGTGTGTGGGATTTCAGATACGTGCCCGTGGTAGAAGCCTGGTGCAGCATAACGCACACTATGATATGCATAGACAAACACACAAACACATACACTCACATTTGTGGGGCATATACAGCTTCTCTAATCTTATCATTACCAAGAAAAAAGATTACATTTGATTTCTTTCTTCCCATCATATACTTAAACCTATCCAATTTCACTTTCCTGTGTTTTACAGCGTCATAAATTTGCACGGCTGAGGAAATATTATCGCTGCTAATGAAACAAAGCTTTGCCCACCGCTGCACTGGAAGGTTCCCTGAGGCCAGATCCTCTTAAGAAATACTTGGAAATCTAATTAAACAACATAGCGCCATCTCTTACGCGGCACGGATGCAAAATTAATATTGTAAAAAAGTTATTGCTGAGCTTTTATGGCGTTGCGAGGCTTTGATACGTAGCCGTTCGCCTTCTATTATAAGCAGAAATGATGTATTGTGTAAAGAATGGGGTCGGTCATGCGTGGGGTTATTGAACTTGCCGAGGCGTCAGTGGAAACTTAGTCATTTGAATGCAGAAGACGGAAGCGTGTCCAGAGAGACACGCTTTATTCATTATGTTCAAGGCTCATTCCAGCACAATGAGTATTAACCCTGGTTTATCTCGACCCCGGTAACATTAGTTTTTTATAATAGACATACTTTGTCCAAACATTAGCCTAGTTAATGCGTCAAATGGATGATGGGTGAAAGGTGCAGAGCTGCGATATTAGTGGTAATAGGTGTTAAGAAGATGCAGCTCTCAACAAGTATCGGGGTCTTGTTCAGAGTGAAGGCAAGATTGACAGATTTTATAATCAATTATAAATGTTAGATCAGATCTTTTTGGCAAGGACAGATGAGTATTCCTGAACACTTGAAAGGCACAGCAGAGACGATAAGCATACTTGTGTCCGTAGTCTAACACAGTGGTGTCCAAACGTGTTCCTAAGAGGGCCACTTAATTTTACCAGAAAAAATGGATTGTTTTACTGTTTTGACAAGATTCACCATGTTTTGGGCTTTATTGTGCGGCATGCCCATATTGTCCATATGATATGGCTCTTGTGACACAATCCAAAACAGATGTCACCATATACAAATAATGTTCAAAACCGGATTCCAAAGGTTTTGAGCTTTACATTGAGGTATCTTGAGTAATGAACTTTTAATTAACAAGACTAGTTACCTTGAACCAACAATTGATAAACAACAAATATGTGGGCTTTAGTGCAATAACAAATACATAAAATCAAATAAAAATTTACAATATAAACATGAACAGACCCTCAAATTAGGCTACTCATCGAACATGTAAACATAAAAGTATCACACTTTTTCTATGTGATTAGTAATTAGATTAATTTGTGAGAAATGTTCTCTTAATTCTTTCTTTCTTTAGTTTTATATATAATGAAATGTGTGTTATTCTTGATGAAAGCCAGCATGTCTACCTTGTCAGATTCAAACCTGTTCCTGTTCTCATCAAGGAGTTGTTCAAGTGCACCAGAAAGTCCCTCACTACCAATGACACTTGGCCGTCTTGCAGCTATAGCGACTATCTTACAGGCTATTGGACAGAGTTGAAGATTACGAGAGAAAATGGTCCCCTTATTTAACGCATATTGGCTCAGTGGTATCTAGGGCTCGCGCAAAAAACTTCTTTTGAGAAAGAGCCTACACGTTTATAATGTTTCACTTTTAATTTTTCACTATTATTATCTCTTTTATTTTGTATTACTATTATTCGATGTAATTTTTTGCAGAGAAGAACAAAAAAGTATATATGTATATCCTCTGCACCATGTGATCTATGTGAAAATGTGTTTTGTTTTGTATATAATGCGGAAGATTGTTTGTTTCTGAAAAATAAAAAGTCCCCCTCTGTCCACATAACTGCAGGGGGTCAGAAACTGAGTTGCTATAGCAGCCATTGAGGGAAACTGATTAACATGTTCTTTCCAGAGGATGGCTTGTCATAGGGGTAGTTTGCTCTGAGAGTTATGCTTGCACCTGAGCCTCTGCTGATGTGGCGCTCCCCGACCAGGCCTGTGACTCTCTCTCTCTTTTAGCATCTCCTCAAAGGCACTGTCCAGGCTGCATGCTCACTGGCTCTGCTGCAGCTCCTGTCTCATCTGGTCCTCCTCCCCCTCTTCCTCTTCCTCTTCCTCCTCCTCTTTACTTTCACCACCTCCTGCATGAGGAGGTCCTTTGCAAGCAGCGGGTTGGTCAACTTTGTTCAGAAGCTGGAAACAAATAAAGACAACACAAAAAGAAAAACAATAAGATAAAAGCCAACTCATAGCATACAGTAGCTCAGTAGGCAACAGTGTTAGTGGCACGGTGGCTGAGTGGTAGCAAGAAGGTCCTGGGTTCGAATCCCAGTCGGAACAGGGTCTTTCTGAGGGTAGTTTATATGTTCTTCTCGTGTCTGCATAGGTTTCCACTACCACTTAAAATATGCAAGGTAAATCCTACAGCTCCGGTAGTCCTGACCAAGCCGAGCATCAGCATCTGGAGACGGGTTCCTACAACGACCCCTGCTCCTGACAGAGACCCTAGTGGCATGGGTGCAGGATGGGTCAAATGCAGAGGACAAAGTTCCCTACGGGGAATAATAAAGTGCACATCTATTTCTGCAATTATTACAAAAACATGGTGATGAGAAGGGAGCACTGGTTTTTGCTGCAGGGATCCTTGGGTCAAATCCAACAGGTAAGTACTGCTTACCTGAGGGGTCTAAAAGTATGAATGAATCAGTGAATCAGGATGAAGGATGTCATCGAAACTTCTTCCTTTGGTGAACCAACGTCGTAGGAGGAAAGGTTTTACGGCTGAAGATGAACAGTGATGAGGACTTTACTTTATACAAACATGACAAACAAAATGTCTCTACAATACTTGCACATCTTTGTATCTAGCATCTCTCCTCCAAATGAGCAGTTGTGGAGCTGGGAAAAAGTTTAAGGCTAAAATAATGTTGTTTGGCTTTGAAAGAATGACATTGTAGAAGTGGCTTAGTTCCAACATTGTAAAGTGCTTATTGAATGCCTCCAAGAGAGTCTTCTTCTTGTAACTTTCTCCATTGTGAGATCAATAAAGTTTTCATATTTTCTCGTATCTTCATTTTCAAAGGCAGAATAACACTTGAGAACTAATACACAAACTAATTAATGCATGTTTTTGAAAAATGATCAACAAATGTTACCATGTATAATTACTTAACTATTAGGTGGATGAATTTTGGAGTCACTAACTACTTGAAGCTTGGACCTGAAATCTACCTCTTTGGGGCATGTCACTTGGTTTTAGGCACTTTTACCATCAAGCTGCATCTGTTGTTAGAGGCCTATAATAAAAGAAAAAACAAAACTACGGATTAAAAAACCCGCAAATAGATGAAAAAAACACATTTTTTGTCATTGGTGCTCCTTTATCTTAGGAAAAAATGACATGGTTTTCTTTTAGGAGTGAACATTAAAAGGTTAAAAAAAATACAATCTTCCCGTTATTACAGTACATGTGCAGGGAGATTGATGTTGCAGTCTCTCTACAGACCCTGATCCGTGGTATGCTCTTCAAAAGGGAAGTGCTGCTGGTAGAGGGGGCTCAGCTGCAAAGACACTCAGATCCCATTTTAGTTCCTGTAGGCTCCGCAGCATGCCGAGGCTGCTATTCCATCAATTTTTGTTCATTTTAGTTTTGAGCAAATAATCTAAATATTATGACAACAGAAAGAAAGAACAAGACAACAACACAAAATCAATTATCTCATTAGAGGAAACTTACCAGCCCTTTGCGTACAGCTTTGACACCCCTGCTGTAGACTCTTGACATCCATATTTATCTCCATCTAAATGCAGAGAATAGGCCAGCATGGAGTGTTTAAAATGTCCAACAATCTTTCATGTTGGCCAGGGTCTCCGTCACGCTGTGCTGAGAAAGAAAACCCTCATGCATGCAGAGTTGAAAATAATTCGCCTTCACTCCGCACTCCCATATCCCTCATGGCTTTCCTTAAATTCGCAGCAATTGTCACTGGCAATATTACATATACTTGTTTCTTGTCAAATCCCCGGCTGACTAGCATCTTATCCACAGACTCTTGGATGTGCTTTGCGAAGTATGATTGACTAACTCGAGTCAATCCAATGTGCGGTGATGCTAAGTTGAGGCATTGGAGATGTTTATCAGAAATCTTGTGAATCACTGACCAAGCTTTCTCCAGGAAATAGTGGACTTCAGTGCTCCATAAGTATGTGAAATCCCAGGTCTCCAACAAAGCAGGATGTTAGGTCACTATTGCAATCTTTTGTGCTATACCTTAGCTGTGATGGTTTGTGCCTTCAGGCTGTAGCAGGGCATTTCCCCCTAATCTTTTACGTTTCTTGCAGTGTGGACCGACTCGTCTCCAGGTTTTTATGTTATTTTCTTCAGCTACAAAAAAAATGATACAACACAAACAGCCTGTGTGAAGCCCATCTCCACAGAATCTCAACGGAGAAATCCTGCAAATGTTTTGATTGTTATACAAAAGCAAAGGTAAATAATTATTGCTAAAACTCTGAGCAAAAGTTGACAAAAGTCGAAAACTCTCAATTATACAACCGGTTTCAGAATGGAAACTAAGCTTCTCAGAGTTACAGTGTGTGTGGTAGCCTTATACTGTAGCTAATGGCCATATGCAATTTCAATTCAATTGATTTTTGCGTAGCCCTAAATCATAACAGCAGTCATCTTGGAGGACTTTACAAAGTTTTCGATTCATATGTACATTTAATTGTCCAGTAATGAAAGGTAGCAAAGAGGTGAAAAATAGGATTGGCAGATTGGCTTTACCTAAAGGAGCAGTATGTGAAAATCTGGTCAAAAGTGGTACTGCATTCTCCCTAACTCAGCTAACCAGATATGCAGACGAATTTTGTCAACAACAAATCTATTACCAACATCCTTTTCACAAAGATTGAAATCCTGGTTATATTCCTTGTTTTGTCATGTTTTGCGAATCATCCCGAAACCTTCTTTAGCACAGCGGCCACATATTACTTTACCAGTGAGATTAGCTTGACGCGGTGAGTTCTGGCAACCCGGATCAAGGACTTTCTGATTGGTAAAACGGTGGAGGGCAGGACATCGAAATGAAAACAATAACAAGATTTAGGGGCTGTAAAACAAATTTTGAAATTCTAATTTGAAATTCTAATCTCGACTGAACTACTGTTATCTGTTAAAGACGTGTTTGAAAAGAGCATGATTTATTAATGCATTTGACGAGGGTCATTTAATTATGGGTTAGGACTTGACATGAAAATATTACATTTTGATACTTTAAGCCAAGGAGCAGCCATTATTTTTCTCTGTTCACCAAACGTATGTCATTTTTCTCAAAACCTTGATACCATTTTGATAGTTAGTCCATGTCACACAGCCACACAGGCTCAAAGATTAGGTAAAAATAGACAAATATTCCGAGGCCCTGAAGGCTAAAGGCTCAAGGCTGTTCTATACGTTACCGGAAATCCGTCTCACAGCTTCATGCACACAGAGCCCATAGAAATAGGATCACAGCATTTCCATAAACACCAAGACTCCCAGATTTCTGAAACTACTAGAACTCATCATTTTGACTTTCCTATTCAAAGCAATGGAATTCTGAAAAAATCCCTAGAAAATGTTTGCTTTTCACAAGATTCATACAAAAGTAAGTCATTTACAAGGTTTTAAATAACTGGTGAAAAGACTTAAAATATAACAAAGGCTAGAGCTAACTGCTGACCTTAAACAGTGTGCTATGGTAACTCGTTCTTCCCAAAAGTTCCACCTCCTGTTTTCCACATCCTCTCCTCTCTGTTAGGTCTAAAAACAGTCTAGATCAGGGGTGCTCACACTTTTTCAGCATGCGAGCTACTTATAAAAGGATCAAGTCAAAATGATCTACCTACTACAAAAATGCAAATAATATATTTATTTCAAAAAATATTCTTTATACCTACAATGTATGTTTATGTACATGCAAAACCGCATGAGCCAATATAGCACAACACAACACAATTACCTATGTACATTTTTTGTCATTACCCGAGTTTACTCGGCCAGGGATGCATAGTCCGGAAAATTGTTGGTAACTCGCTGGCAAGTTTGTCGTGGTTTAGCTTTCCTGCACTGAGCGCGGTTGTTTGCGCATGTGCAGTCACCTAAGTGTCAGTAAAACATTACCGAGTAAAACACAGATGTGCAGTCACCTAAGTGTCAGTAAAACTTTACTGAGTAAAACACAGATGTCATGTCCATGTGCCATGCCTGTTTTTTTTAAATCCAAATATTTCCCCTCCTCAGTTTATAAAATAATTTGCATCCACACATGTGCGTCTCTTACGTCCTGTCCTGCGTTGGGGAAAAACACAGAAGTGGGCGGAGCTTTGATGCAGATGCCGGTAACGGCACTTTTACAGTCATAGAAGACTAAAGACGTATGTTTACAAGCACTGACCCCGTCCTCAGCCCTGGTTTAGTCCTGGTTTAGTCCTGGTTTGGTTGTTTTCGAGCGTGAGTCCCCGCGATCACTTTGCTGCTCTCTGATGTGGAGGATGTTCGCTGCTGCGAGCATCTCACAGCGAACAGTTTTTAAGGTAGTATGATCCATGCTTCAGTGATCAGAGGAATTTAGGGGGGTACTGTGGCGTGCGAGAAACGCAAAACTCCGGTTATCTCTGTCTACACACAAATGCATTAACGGAGTTTTCAAAAATCTCCACTTTGCCCGGAGTTTTTTGTATATATTTGTTTAGAATGTGTAATTTTTTCATTTATTTAATGCGATCTACCAATACTACCTTTGCGATCGACTGGTAGATCGCGATCGACGTATTGAGCACCCCTGGTCTAGATGTTTAAACTATTTGTATGTTTCAATAATTAAGTTCGACAAGAGACGTCTCATTATTTACCCTTCCTAATTGTTCATAACATATACATGCGGTTCCATTTGTCCCTCTCAATTGCTTGCGTTCTACTTTAAGTTAATTGTTTTGTTGCCTTTTATTGCAATAACAATATACATCATTTTATTTTTTCTATTTGTAAGCTGACTGACAATATCCCTGGAGGTGCAAGAGGAAAAATGCAGTGAAAGGAAAAATAAATGACTTCATCAGTCAAACGGATCGCAACACTTTCCACAGTGCAATATCCGTATAATGAGAAAACATATCACTTTTCGATGTTGTAATACCACAGTACTGCAAGAGCTTATTTTACTTTAAGCCCTGAAACTATAAAGGGTATCTCTTATATTTAGTTGGAGTGAAATTTTAATCCTGAGCCTGAACTTTCTGAGGTCATAATTTGTGCCTCTGTTAAAAATTAAACATTTGAGAAAGCCGGTAATAATTCAAATGTAAGTAAATATATATTGGAATTGGAATGTCTGGCAAATTAAGGGACAAGTAATAGTAATTGTCTTTGCTTTGTGTGTATTTAGAAACTGTAATCATTGCTGCAGCGGAGGAAATCGGCAACAAACCTCACTCCTAAAAGTTCTTTCTCAAGTTTGCAAAGCCGCTGACAAGAGCATTTGATGTCAACATGACGGTATATCCCTCAGTTGGCTCATTTACAATATGCGTCTGGATGCATGCAGGTGTTCCGAGTTCTGTGCCTAAATTCCATTCATGTATTCTTCCCATCACAAAAGATACGATTCGTAGATGTTACCAATTATATTTAGAACAGTTGTGTGTCTGGGTAATCTCTTCCCATTTCCCATATTGTGGCTGTTGATTGGATGATTACATTTCTCCTTCTGATGTTGCACCAGTAATATTGAAATCTTTTGCTGCAATATTGTGATTTGACAATTAGAACCCAATTTGAGAGCTACCCACTTACACATTCTGATTCATAATGTAATATATATGTGATATTTTCTCCTCATTGTGCAGTCCGAGCGCTCTCTGTACCAGAACAACATCAGAGAGCTACAGAATGTATTGTTTATTTCCATTAGCTTTAACAAGTACAGCTATTCTTCCCGGAGTCAGTCCAGCATTCTGCTCACAAAAACAATATTACACCAGTTTTCACCAACAAGTGATACATTAAGCAATAATGTAAAATGGTCTTCAAAACTAAAATGTAACTCTTTGTACAATACATTTGGAGATTTACTTGTAATTATAATTCCAGTTAAATTCATTAAGAAAGCAGTGAATCACTCTCTCACCCTGAGCCAGGACAGTGTATAATGTATCCAGTTTACATTTGTTCTGATTGAGCACCGAAGAGCACAGCAAACGTTTTTACATTTGTTACAGCAGCTCATGACTAAATAATTGAGAAGTAGTCCAACTGCGACAACACGAGTGTTTTTAAAACATCTGCTGTCATACTGGAAGATAAAGCCTAGCGTACATCGGACTGGCAACTGATTATATCCGTCGCCTCTGAGTTGCTGCCCCGCACACATCGACAATCTGGCGAAAACGAGCAACTCTGAGTCGCAGGCCAGTCTCTTGAATAACAGCGCGTACATCGACAGCAACTGGCCTCAACTACAGTGTGTTTTCTGACAACAAACTGTTGCGGGCGCGCAATACACGCAATACACACACGTTGTTGGAGCGGCGCATGGAGCGCGCACATCGGGGCAACTGAGGACAACTAGTTGCCGAAAAGTAGAACACGGGCAACTGACTGGAACTGGAGACCGACTGATCATCTCCAGTTGTAAGAGCGCGCACATCGACCGATTTCGGCAACTGATCATCTCCCACCATCTCCTCTCAGTTGCCAAAGGCCGCCTTGCAACTAGTTGTCCCCAGTTTCACTGTCGATGTACGCTAGGCTTAACATATGACAACATCTTCTAACCACAGCGAGGCCCTTCCACATTCTACTGACCACCGCACTAACAGGCTTTGACCAAGACAGTTCATTATCAAGTTCAATTCCAAGAAGTCTGCTCTGTGGCACCTCCCCACAGTTATGTCTCTTAACACAAAGACTCAATTTGGGTTCAACCCGCAGCGGATGTTTTGTTCCAAAAACAATACTTTTTGTTTTGCCAATGTTCAGAACTAGCTCGTTGTTTGTAACCCACTCACATACTGATTTTAATTCCTTCCTTAAAATAAGTTCTAGCTCTTCAACCGTACTTTGTGACAAATAAAGGGTTGAGTCATCGGTATTCATTGCTATTTTTGATTTTTTTTTAGCACTAGTGGCAAGGTGTTATAATAGTCTATAATAACTTCAGAAAATCATGAACACACATAATATGCCATTAGACTGCACAGCATCCCTGAAAGTATGAAAAGATGTATAGTTACAATCAGTGTTGGGCACGTTACTTTGAAAAAGTAATTAGGTATAGTTACTAGTTACTTCTCCCAAAAAGTAACTGAGTTACTAACGGAGTTACTCCACTATAAAAGTAACTAGTTACCAGTAAAAGTAACTATTGCGTTACTTTTTCGTTTTGTTCTGGAACATAATGTGCACCCGACGTGCGCATTTTTACCTTTAACAGTGCCAATATTTCCATCTAGAAAAGGCTGTTTTGCTGCTGAAGTCCTGTTCACTCTTCATCTCTCTCTGTGCACCAAGCACTAAACACCAACACCCGCCACTGTGAATGTGGAAACACCGGTGACGAGCGGTGAGGCTGGTGAAGCACTGACTTCAGTCCAATCAGATGAACATATAGCGTTACATCATATAAATCAAGTGGACAATTTGTTTGGCTACAGCAAAATATGTTTTATGCCCGCATTGTTTGTTCATACAAAACGCAAAACTATGAGTTATGGGTCTTACCTTATAAATGACCTGCACAGTCCACTTCGGTTCAGACCAGTTCCTTGATTAAATCCAGTTAATGGTTTGAGCGTAGATATGTAATCCTCCATTTGGAAATGAGTCCAATGAGTTTTAAAAAGTAAAACAAAACGCGTGTGTCCTCCATAAACTCCTCTGTTTTGCGGCAGCCGAGTGCATCCAATTTCTAAAATCAACCGTCTTACACTTCACCTCTCTTTCTTATCATTCCTATAGTAATTGAAAAAATACCCTATGTGCATTTTAGATTATGTAAAAATGTGTTATATGTATGTTAGCCAAACCTGTTGCTGTCCTTAGCAGATAAACCAGGAAGAGCAAGGAGCTTATTGATGGAATTGTATGCAGCCGACTTCTGCGCTCACATGCGCTACTCTGTGGCTGACCTCACGGTGATACAAGCCGTGGTTGAGCGCGATTAAGACCCATATTTGTTTCAAAAACACAATTTATGAGCTATCCTCTCAACTGTAGACATGTAGATTGTAAAGGAAATATGATTTATATCAGCCAATAATTGCTGAGAGGTTTTCTCATCCTCCCTTCTCTCATGACAACACGTTCATTGTGCGTCTTGAGTAACGCGCAGTAACGGGATGTCGGAAATGATAACGGCGTTATAGTTACTGTCAAAGTAATTAGTTAGATTACTCGTTAATGAAAAAAGTAACGGCGTTAGTAACGCCGTTACTAGTAACGCCGTTATTCCCATCACTGGTTACAATAAATATGTAATGACTGAAGTGAATTATTCAGGATCCTGTGTTAAATTCCTGAATCCTTTGGGGAGCTACCTGAGAAGGGGTGGTGAGCTACCGGTAGCTCCCAAGCCACATATTGGAGATCCCTGATCACATATTTTAGTTTCAACTATAACTAGAATTGATGCTGATGATTACGTCTCTATAAAGATACAGTATTTCTTCTGCCATGGAGAGACGTAAGCATATTCTGGCTATTATTGAACCCTCTGCTGTAGATGTTTATGTCGTGCAATAGCAACAGAGCGTTGCAGCAATTATCCTTGACGAGAGTTCACTTTCGGAGGCCGTTGCATCAGTCTCAGTTTGGGTCCATCTCTACAACTGCTGCACAGGGAGCCGTTAACGCGGCCCCTACTGCCCCGCATCAATCCTCACATATGATACGTCTTATGTAATGTGCAATGGGACAGTGGCAAGCCCTTCACATCAGTTAATACAAAGATATAGTGCAAAGTTCACATTCATGTACTTAACAATTTGTGTATGCATTGTAGAATGATCAAACTGTAACCTTATGTGAGAACTTTGCATAAACACTAGGGGTGTCAAATCGGTCCTCAAAGTTGCAGATTTTAATTCCAACCTAACAGAAATGGAGACTCACTTGAGGAACTGGTGTGCTCCTGCTTGGTTGGAATAAAAATCTGTCGTCACAGCCATACCTTTTGATATTTTTTGTTTCCACTGAGTGCTATTTTGGCTATTTTACCACAAAAAAACACAAGATTAATTATATGCATGCAAATAATTTTTTTTTGAATTTACAATGACCACATCAATAATGGGACAAATGTGGATCTAAAATTTAGTTATATTAAACATAAACTAAAACATAGGCCATACAAAAACTCATACACCAAAGCAGGAAAGCGTAAAACTGCTCTTATTCCTCAAAATGTCGCAGTATGAAACTAACTAGACAGTACAAAACACATAGTTTGCTCTTTTCAGACTTAAGTCCATAGATTAGTCAGCACGGGTGCAGAGCGGCACGCCATCTGTCCTCCCTAACGAGCCGGCCAGGTTATTGTAAATGCAGTACGCCGAGGCCCTGGAGGACAGGGGCCCAACCAGGATCCAGTGTGTGATTTATTAACTGAATAGTGCCAATTAGCTCTGGACAAAACAGCGTAGCATTACAGCGGACAGGAGCAAGAAGTGGCTCATCGGACCACGGCGTCGATCAGGAGGGCGGGGTTTCCGAAAATGGATGGTCTCATCTCAAGGGTGAAGAAGGTCTGGAGTTAACTCACATTTTGTTTTGGATGAGGACTTGTTAGTTTGTTTATTCATTTAAGTTGGTATCAAACTGTATTAGGGGTGGGCGATATGGCCTAAAATTCATATCGCGGTATAATTTGGGTCATAGACGGTAGACGGTATATATCGCGGTATAATTTGGTGTGTGAATTTCAATATAGGTCTAGCAGGTTCTTGCATAAAATAGTCAAGATTGTTAATTATTTATATATTAGAATCTAATATATATTTTTTGAGTTAGAAAATCAGTTGTGAGACGAATAAAGAGACAAATAACATACATTATTTATGTATGTTACAGTAAATACCATTCACTGTAAAAGCAATTTTTAAAAAGAAAAACATATGCATTCATTTAAAAAACTCACAAATGATGAAAACAAAGTCTGTAGGAGTTAGACATGGTCATTATTTATAGTGTCTGAGAGTTTTGTGCAGGTGCATGACTTCAGTAAAAGCTGTTTGTTTACAAAGCTGGTCTTGCCATTTGTTGACGCTCCCTAAGCGCTTTTCTCTGCGCTTGATGATTCAATGGATTTTATGTTCATTAAAACAGCGCATTGGATTTGAACAATTTATGTAAATGATCATTTTGGCACAAATAATTTTGTTTAACAAAGTAGCTTTCGTGAGATATTGACCGCGGAGGTCCGAATCTGACGCAAACTTTCCCAAACTTCTGATGTGATGCTGCTGCGGACACGGCACATGGATCTATTTTGGCTCACACTGGCGCTTCGAGCTTACGCCCCTTTGACACCGATTGGCCAAAAGGTAGACGCTTAAACTGTGATTACTGTGTGTGTATTTACCTCTGCTGAGGCCGCTGTGACAACAATACAGAGACAGAAACACGGTGTTAATGCCGTGCTGTTGTTCGTTGTTTCCAGTGGTGTCCAATAGTGCTAGGCTAATGTGCTAGGCTAATAGTGCTAGGCTAATGCTGCTGAATGCCGGTTTGTTTTGGTCCTTTCTGCTGGCGTCAGAGCCTGCGCAATTTAATGACATAATGACGTATCGCAATATGCCGGTATAACAAAAATCTCTACCGTGGGCCAAATTTATACCGTCTACCGCTTATACCGTTTATACCGCCCAGCCCTAAACTGTATATATGCTCAATGTGATATTTTGTTTAGAATTTGCTTCATGTCATCATTTCTCATGAGGCCATTTCCTTATGCGAAAGCCAGATCCCGTCAGACTTCTGAAGCTAAGCAGGGCAGGGCCTGGTTACTACTGTGATGGCTGACCTCTGGGAAGACCAGTTGTCGCAGTGGGGATCTGCATCAATCGTTCCTTAGGCAAGACACTTCACCCACATTGCCAAGAATGAGTCTGGTCTATATACAGTAGGTCCCATTCCGTTTTGTCGCCTTTCACGCGTGAATCACACGAGACTCACGTGTGAATCACGCGTCTTTTATTTTCCCCCCTCCCAGTGACGTTGCAATGACCAAAACAACCACCAGGTGGCACTTGTGAGCAGGGTTACATTGGCGAGTTTCTGCCCCGCACACAATGACAATCTGGTTAAAAGGAGCAACTCCTTGTAGCAGGCCAGTCTCTGGAATAACCCGCAGACATTAAAACTACTGCATACACTGATAAAAATAAATTTTAGGTGTACTAAATGTTATCATATAAAACTATATAATTCCTACATTGTTTATATAAGAAACTGTGTTTACTTACTTTTGCTAATTAAAATTGTGCACCAAAACGTGATTTAATCATTTAAAAAAGGGGTATTATATAGACACTGTAACAGTTACTTCAATTATAGAATTAGTCCATGTTCTATCAATGTGAAAACGCGAGTGAAATGTATTCAAAAAATTAAAGCTCCTGTTTGAATTAGCACATGCGCAGTGTGACCAAGACGAACGCGCGATCACACGGCTGTCGCTCTCTCCCAGCCGATCCATGCTCCCAGCAGACTCGAACGAACACGAAGTGGAACGTGAAGTTTAATGTAAGTAACTTTTCAATTGTTTTTTCATGTGACAGTATATTCATTATTGTCTTTGGGTTGTGTTGCATTGTACACATGTCGTCATTGCGTCACATCAGCGTCGGCTAACATTATATTTTTAGATGCTAGGTATTTTTTCTCCTGCGTCAAAATGGAACTGAGAGATATTCAACTTTTCGTCACATGAAACAAGGCATAGCCTATGCTATGTTATCTAACGCTGGTTTAAAACTCAATTGAATATTAGTTTAGCGTTAATCGGACTAATTTCCATCCGCGGGAAATAAGGCACATGGTGTTTGCTAGCTTAGTTAAACAAGTTAACCATTTGAAAAGAACTAAATAATTTATTTTCTCATTTTCCTTGGAAGTAACACAAGGCTACGCAATGTAAGCAAATAAGTATAATACAGCTCGGAAACTTGTGTTGAAACAATCGCGTCAAATACTACAGTTCCCATCATGCTTTTGCTTTGTCACGTGTCCTCCTCAAACAACAACAAGCACAGGCATGCCTGTGCTTTATTTAGCAAAGAGTTTGGTCTCGTTTCTCAAACGTAAATCTGGGCTGTGTACAGAGGACTGCGTGCTTCGGTATGTACAAACGACGCTGCGCGTGATTTGATTCATAGCGTAGTTAATGTTGTAGCGTAGCTTCTTCTGAGGCCAGTTTTCATTACTTTCATGACTGTCTTTCTTATATCGCTATGCACTCCACTAAACATGGCTGATACTTAGTTATTATTGCTTAACAAGTAGATACGTCTTTCCGTTTTTTTCGTTTGGAGACTGAAAATATATCCCAAAGCATTTATGTTCCCCCCGTGCAACTAAAATTGTATGAATTATTTGTGAATTTAGACAATTAAATAATAATTATGTGAACATTGTGAAATTAATCACAAGTAATGTAATGTTACAGTATATTTGACAATTTATAAATATTACATTATTTATATATTATACTGTAATGTTAAAGTATATTTTACAATTTTCTTTCAGATTCAGGAGAGAAGTGCTGATATTGACACCAGATCTTATACCCACCACTTCTACTTTGGTAGCTTCAATCAGGTAAAAATGTAACTATACATTTGATTTATAGTTTACTAACTGTATACAACATTGAATCCATATTTTTGTCTTGCAGGGGACCAATAATCAAGACTCAAAGAAGGAGAAAGATTAGAGACAGTAGGCTTTTTAGATGAGATGGCAATGCAAAGTTTGCATTGCCATCTCATCTCAAAAGAGATGGCAATGCAAAGTTGGAGAATCACCACCATTCCTCTTGAGCAGACCTTCATGTTCAATCTGGACAAATACACTCCAAATTTACTTTCTGTGTTTGCGAAGAAGGGTGGTGCTATCGGGGCAAAACTGAAACCTGTTTTGAACAAACAGATACAGGTATGTTTAGTCATAACTTATGCTGAGTACAATACATAATTTGTTCTTTCCCATTGATAAATCCCTGTTTTGGTGCTATTTACAGAACCAAACAATTGAGATGAGACGTGACAATGTGATTCGTGGTTTAATGCTCTACCTCGGTGAAAATGAGGAAGAACTCTTTCTAGATTGCCAGGTACCATTCTTGATATTTTTCTCCCCCATTCTCTCAAAAACTCAGGGTCGTCCTATTCCTCACATATTTAACCTGTTTTGTAAGAGTGAGTGTCAACACTTCAAATACACCAAACGAAATACAGTGGTAATTTAAAGCTCTCACTGTCAGAGTTTGGGAACTCACTGCTCTTTCTTTTATAAACTTGTTTTGATTGTTTTTTTATATTGTGCCACGATGATGAACTCCAATGTAATGTAACACAGCATGTTGACCCATGACAAAAACACACGTCCGTGTTTTGGAATCACCTTATGGCTGTGTCTATGATTATGACCTGTCTTGTGATTATTGATCAATCAAGTATAATGTTTGAAGAGAACAAAGGTAGTCTGAGGCACTCTGTTTTGGTGAAAAAATTAAAAGTCCTTTAATGAATTGGACTGCCTACGCGTTTCGACCAACAGCGGTCTTTGTCAGGGCATAAATTAGATAAATAAAAAGATTTATGGCTATAGAAGTGAGCTATAGCTATAGCTATGTAAGCTATAGAGTGTATTTATCAAAGTAATTCTTCCTCTTTACAATTTACCCAGGCGCACTTAGAGGATGTTGGCCGGCACAAAATGAAGATCCTGGTCGTTTGTTCTTCCTCTGATGAAGAACCTGTGGATGTCTCTATTGTTCTCGACGGCAAGGAGATTGTGACTGGATGTGGAAATACTGCAAAGGCATGTGCACTGCTAATGGGTCTAATATATTCCTTCAATCTTGCTTATCCTACAACACTACGATACACCTTCGAAGTATTTCAGAAGATTTTCTTACATTTAGATGCATTTAAGCCATCCCCGAAAATACAAACACTGAAAGTCAAGCTACTGTCCAAAACATAAGAGAAGCAATTTTGTTCAGCATAAGAGAAAAGGCCACAGATTTTATATAATTTGATGTTGTTACTTTAGCTTAGACTCTAGCTTAGACTAGAATATGAAAATTAGTCATTAAAACATGGACATGTTAAATTAATTGACTATTCTTGAATCTAGTAACTCCTCATGTAACAGTGTTTTAATTAGGGAAAATGTGAAAGAGCTCGGCCACTTCTAAAATTACCTCGGTCTGGAGCCATTGAGATTTACTGCGAGAGGCTAATGCTACAACATCCTGGTCTTTAGCTGAACAGAGGCTCAAAGACCAGGCAGGTGCATCATCTCATCTAAGCTAATGACATTTAATTATAGAAAATCAATGGCCTATCTCTATACCATTCCCATTGCATCCTTTTTGTGATAATTAAGTTTTCTGTTGTCATGTGTTCTGCTTTTAAGGTCAGCTTTAGTTCATCTTTTAGTTTTCATTGTTGATGTGTGAACTTAAAAGTTTGTCAATAAAACAGGTTGTTAAATGTTGATATTTGCATATTGTTTTTTCTTATTAATTCAATAATAATGTAATTGTTACACACATATAGTACTTAATAAGTATTATTGCAATGATATGAAATATACTGATAAAATATAAATAACATTTATTCAAGTTATCCATTATTGTAAATGATCTGTACACATAATGGTTACTCTGATCTGTACACATAATGGTTACTCAGTATATCTATTTCACACATAAATAACCTAAAAAAAATCACATAAACCTTACTTGATTATTTTATGTGATCAAGTAAAAAAAATCACATTTGTTAAGTAAGGTTTACTTACAAATAACATTCAGATTATACTTGATGAAATAAAAAGAGTTTTACTTGATTTATAGTAATCTTTAATTATATCTTCGTGCAAATACTTACGAGGATTTTTTTAAGTAAATGTTAATCACAATTTTTTTCAGTGTATAACGTAAACTTTTGCATCACGTTGGTGATCTTTCCAAAAAGAGAGAATATCGTTATGGAAAGAGAAACTATTGGTAATATAACGCTGAACGTTATTTGACTCAAACAGCTCCGCTGGTGTCTCCTCCCACTCAGAAAAAAAGCAGACGCCTTTTCTCTGGCATCTCTAACATTTATAATAAATACATAAATATAATTAAAAGTAGCTTGCTATATAGAAGCTATTTTCAATTAAACAAACTGCAGTTCATGCAATTTTATATTTTCCTGCATTAACATGTTTGCTCATTTCTTATTTTTTGCACAATTCTTGAGTGTTTTATCCATGCCAAATGTGACATGTACATTTCTCCTGTGTGAGATTAATAAAGCTTATCTTATTATTTGAGATAAACTGTCAGTCAGATAAAGGTTAACATTTTGTAGATATTTATTTAACAATAGCCCAAAACACCAAAAACAACAAAGAGTAGGCATCTGAAAACATATTTCTTTTCGCTCATCTCGACTAGAGTGACGTACTTTTGGAGGTATGGCCACGGTACAACACTTTGAGAGTCCTTATCATGGTCCTCCTCCACCGCGGCGGCTCCTGGGCTCTCTGCCGTTGCTTTTGCTTCCCCCAGTAGCGCGCGCGCATGTGTGTGCGTGTGTGTGCGCGTACGTTTGTGTGTGTGTGTTGTTACCAAGCCCTGCGCATGCGCATCAGCATTCTGTCTTTCTATATGTTTGTTTTATGCTGCGGGAAAATGCTGTAATATATGAACATCAGAGATGTCCGTGAGAAAATAGCTTTGGCGGACGCTACCGCGCTACTTGAGCAATAATATAGCTTAGCTACAGAAAAGTTACTAGGTTTTGTAAATAGTGACGCTACTGTCAAGCTACTGAAAAATGTAGTTAAGCTAGTAGCGACGCTACTGCCCATCACTGGTGTTTCGCTGCATTCCTATGCAAAGTAGGGACATTAGCATGAAAAAGAGCGTGATTTCCTGCCGTTTAGGGTGACGAAAATCTAACTTTTCATGCAGTGCCATATACTGTAGTCGCTGCAGGAGCAATTGTCCATTATTTTAATTGGATTTCTGGTCCATGCACACTGTAAAAAAGAAAAAGTTAGTTCAACTCAAAATTTCAAAGCAACCAGCTGCGAAGGATTTTTGAGTTGAAGGCATTAACTTAATTCTTCAAGTTTTGAAGAACTACACTTATTAAGTTGTGTCAGTTAAGTTTTCCAAGTTCTGCCAACTAAGTGTTTAAATTCAAGTTACTGGAAATTTCAAGTCTGTAAAAACTTTTTAAAGTTCAGATTACTGTCCCCTACAATAATTTGGCTTGGCCCTGTCGATTACGGTTGGTAAAAATAAATATTGTCATTTGCTTCTGTCCTGTTAGTCAAAATAAAACATATCACGACTGAATAGTTTCTCCCTGTAAAACTAAAGCTCATTTCATGGCTTTGGTCATCACATACAAAACTGTTGAACTCGTTCAAAACCAAAATCTGTCAATCTGATTTCATACAATACTTTATCTTTTTACATCCTGAACATTTTTCCTAACACGACAAGGTGTGTTTTTTTATTGTTTACATTTGTCACAGTTCTACCATAATGATTGTGAGATTTCATAACACTTTTAAGCAACTTTTGTTAAAGTTAAACTCATCATTCTATCAATGTGCAGAAGCCTGTACTTTTCCCTTGTTTTGTCTATCTGAAGGCCAAGCTACATGGCACTGTGGCAGCTGCTGATTGGAGGTCTCCATGCCTCCGCTCTGTATAATACACTTGTATTCTGTTGTATCTGTTGTTCGTGCTGTCTCTACCATCGACAATAAAACATGTCTTCTGTCTGAATTTAAGACGCGATCCCAGACTTTGTCATCTTCTTCAGGTGGTGGAGAATGCGGGCATTGTCTGTAACATCTAGAGAACAGAAGACTTTTTTTTTTTACACAAAAATGTGTTTTTTTTTTTCAAGCCAAAACTGAGAAACCTCAAGAGAATGCATCTGGATCAGCACACTTGGACAATCTGCACAGCCCCTGATTCCAGTCAGGCTGTGAGCTGCTGAGACATGGACAACACCAGCGTCCTCTTTTGCATGGACATCATTTGGAACAATTGGATTTTACAAAATTTGGACATTGTCAAATTTAGGAACATTTTGAGTTGTATTTTTTACAGTCCGGCACCAGAAGTCGCATTAATGGAGTGTTATAACAACATTATTTAAAGAATAAAATTCAGAGGCTTATTATATAATAATGATTCGAAGTTGCGTGTTGGCCCCTGTTTGAAAAGAAGGATAGGTTGGCTGCTAACATTTGCATTATTGATTTGCAACTGTAGGTAATGACTTATAACACAGGCCTGGGTGGCTTTTGGTTATCGTGTGGGGAGAGGAGAGCTGCTTCTGTCCCGTATTTTTAGCATGGTAAAAACCCTGAAGGAGCTAGCTTGTTTCCAATCTGAACACAGCACATTTAATTGACTCACTTTTGTTCTGATTGGTCTTTGAAGGTCTTCTCGTGCTTCGTCTCAAAATGACGCTTAACACTTGAAGTTCTGCACACCAACATTTTCACAGCATAAAGTGCAACACAGCACGGTCCTTCACAACACAAAACCAAACTCTTGTGTCCAGTAGGACACAAGAGCCCGGCCGCGTTGCCTTTGTTTTACATATCTTATCACTATCAATGCTATCTGTCATTCATTCGGCGCGAAGACAGCTGAGCGAGGGCGCTAATCCACGTATGGTCCTAGTGCCGCAGTAAAGCGCACAGACAGAGGCAGATGCTTTTAACACTAGGACCGCCGTGCTCTAAACATACCTTCACCCGCCCCCTCGGTCAGTTGACGCTATGTATTTTGCGCTGATACAGCCTTTTGCCAAATTGATTTTCACTAAACCAGAATTTTTGTTGTAAAAGGAACCGAGATCATAATGAAACGTGTCAATTATTTGTCTAAATATGCTAAGTAATGTAATTCCAGCCGAAATAAAAAAAAATTACGAAGACTTCTGGCTAATTTATTTTGTAACTTTGCAAATCAAACACGTAAAAGGTCGGATCACTATAGGTTAAATTTGACACAGTAACAATAGTCAATTCAAACAATATAAATGGATAGTTTAGAAAAGCACGGGACCATAACGTCTTCGCGCTGCTGTATGCGTCTGCTTCTTACGTCATCTCCAACTGTTTCTCTTTCCAGCCGAAATCACTGTGGGAAAATTTATCCTCGAAATAATAATAGTATTCGGTATTGACACAAGATCATCACTAGGCTAGCCATCGTCAATGACAATCTTCAATTTTACACGGGACACGTTATATATATATATTTGTATTTATTTGAGACAAGCAGTGCTCTTTATGATCAGAAGAAAATTATAATCATTGCCTTGCAGTGCGCGCTGTCAGAATAACACACAGTGATATCTGAATGAAATAAGAAAGATATCCTTATTGATATGATAGGGCCGCTTCAGCCCCACATCGCTCTCCTCCTGCAGTGTCCGCGGGTGACGAGAGGACCTCACAGCGCTCTAGTCTGCACTCTAGCCTTGATAGTTCATCTAATTGTTCTATTTTATTGCAATATTTGTATTCTGCATTATCGCCTTCTTCCTATGTATAAATATAAGAAATGGTAATTGATGATAAATGAAAAGCAGAATGGAGCAACAACGCGCACACAGACACCTGCGTATGGCTGGCATTACGCGGTCCATGTAGTTATTGCTTCTGGACTTGTCCAACACAGCTGTCCCGTGCCGTGAATGCACTACGGGTTTACGTTCAGATTTAGAATATTATAAGTGTTCTCCCCGCTGTGACATCTCACCTCCGTCAGACTGTTCTCATTCAATGTCTTGAAGCACTGTCCATGGGCTTTACTTACCGTGTACTTGCAGCACTATTCATGTGTAACTCCTCTCAATTCAAAACTCTATCACTCTCCAAATAAAAACCTCAAGTCCTTTAGAGTCTAATGACAACATATTGATACATTTTGTATAAGCCAAAAAAACCCCCAGAAAGGTACTATGACAACATCGCCCCTGCGCATGTATCCCTAGTGGGGCAGCAGAAGGGCTGTGGTATTAGAAAAGTTAAAATTCGTCGTGTAAATCTTGTTTTCTTTACTTTTTCCAAAAACAAAAAACACACCAAAAATATAAACCAACAATACCCATAAAGTCATAAAATTTCAACTTCTGGCGTTTGTTTTGAATACACTAATTAGCCATATTACAAGTGAGTGACGGTCACTTTGACCGCTAGGGGCGCTCCTAGTGTTAATAGCCATAAAATGGCCACAACAACATTTCAAAGACTGAAATACAAGCTAGCCTACACATTTAAAACTAAAAACAAGTGTAAGGTTGAGGCAACATCAAAGGGATAAGAGCATATAGCAGACAGACAGTGACGTGCGTGAGGATTTGTGAATGGGGAGGCACTGACTATTAAATTTCAGATTTACTATCATTAAGAAAATAACATAGCATTTATCACCGAGCAATAACAATCACAAACTTCCCATGCTGTAAAGATGAGAGAACTCGCTTCTTTTAATAATCTCACAACCAATCTAGTTGCTGACTCTCGGCTCCGCATCAAACAACATCTTTAAGAAGAACAGTTGCAGAGACGTGAGCCGAGAGAGAGAGACGTAGCAAGAGATAGAGCAAGAGAACGTAGCAGAGAGAGAGAGACGCGAGCAGCAGAGAGACGTGAGCAAGAGAGAGAGACGTGAGCAGAGAGAGACGTGAGCAAGAGAGAGAGACGCGAGCATTAGAGAGAGAGAGAGAGGTGAGCAGAGAGGAGAGAGAGAAGGTGAGCAGAGAGAGAGAGACGCGAGCCGTGAGGAGAGCGAGAGAGAGACGTGAGCAGAGAGAGGTAGACGCGACTGAGAAGAAGACGTGAGCAGAGAGAGAGACGTGAGCAAGAGAGAGAGACGCGAGCAGAGAGAGAGAGACGTGAGCAGAGGGAGAGAGACGTGATCAGGAGAGAGAGAACGTTTAGCAGAAGAGAGAAGACTGAGCAGAGAGAAGAGAAAGAGGTGAGCAGAGAGAGACTTGAGCAAGAGAGAGAGACGCGAACAAGAGAGAAGCAGAGAGAAGAGACGCAGCAGAAGAGAGAGAGACGTGAGCAGAAGAGAGAGAACCGCGAGCAAAGAGAGAGGCAGAGAGAAGAGACGCGACAGAGAGAACGTGAGCAGAGAGAGAGAGACGTGAGCAAGAGAAAGAGAGACGTGAGCAAGAGAGAGAGAGAGAGTGTGAGGCAGAGAGAGACGTAGGGCAGAGAGAGAGCAGAGAGAGAGAGACGCGAGCAGAAGAAAGAGCAAGAGAGATAGAGACGCAGCAGAGAGAAGAGAGACGTAGGCAGAGAGAAAGACGCGAGCAGAGAGAGACTGAGCAGAGCTAGAGACCGAGCAGAAAGAGAGACGTAAAGTACCTAGAAGTACCACTGTAAGTACCTCTGTAAGTACAGAAGAGAGAGAGACGTCACAATAAGTACCTAGAAGTACCACTGTAAGTACCTAGAAGTACCACTGTAAGTACCATGGACTTACCGGCCCGTAATGTAAAGTGTTACCCTGGATGGTTATGCTTTCATTATGTTTACATTAGATTTATTTCTTCTTAATTGAATGAGGAGAACCAGAACAAAGCCACTCAGACACGATGGTCGAGAGATAATTAAATACATATATTTATTCAGGTAATTTCAATTCTTAATTTTTAATTGTAGTGCGCCAATATTTAATCACAGTCTGTTCTAGATTGGCACCGTGCAGTTGTGGATCAACTGCTCAGGTCTTTTGTTTTTTCTTCAAAAAAAAAAAAAACATTTATCTTTGAGCCCCATCCATTCTTTGCTCTATTAATTAAAATGATTGCACATCTCCAGTGTTTTATTGAACCTAAATAAACAAAACTCACTATAGACACCCAAGAAAAATGCTAATGCAAAAAAATATAATTATGTTGGCTGGCAATTGCTTTCTGGGGATTGCAGCCAGTTCTGTCAATTTTGCTGGAATTTAAAATATTTGTAGGCTAAAGGAAAGCGACGAGTTCATTGGAATTGCTAACGAGGCTTTAGTTGTGTTCCCCACTGAGCACAGCCATGTCAACACTGCAGATGGCTTCCACTCTTTTTGTATTCTAACAGGCATGACATGACAGCAGAGAGAAAGCCTGTTTTCCACCATTTTTCACAAACTGAAAGAAAATAAAATTGCTCGCTTTCAGAGGACATGATAACTTCCTATTTTCCGTACCCTGTTGGTTTACAAGATGCAGTACATTGTTGTAGAATTTCTTTTAAAGGGGACATAACATATAAAATTCCCTGTTAGTTGCTTAGGCCGATATCCTTATTTATTGGTATATCCCCTTGAGACGGATAATCTCTTTTTTGGAGGGGTTCTACTCAATCACATTGTTTGAATGACCCATTACTCCATTATGAGTATAAAGGGTACTGCTATTTCAATCAATCAATCATTATGTAGTACTTTTCATACAAATAACTGCAACACAAAGTGCTTCACTTTCTGGTTAAAACCAATCTCATATGCCACCCAAACATTATTAAGTACACATAAACACTCGCACACACACACACAAACCCACACACATAAACTCAAAAATATACATACACACATATACTGTCACTTCAGATAAAACAAAATTGGTAAAAGCATGAAAAGATTGGGCTGGATGCAGATGTAACCAGCAGAGGATGCGTCATCCAAGGAGCCATCTGCACCAGGAGACGAGAGCCGTCTGCAGGCGCAGAGGACGACACAGGAGCCAGAGGAGAGAGGAGGCTCCGGACTTTCTTCCGGTCTATTTAGGGCTATTCAACATATCCAGAGCAACTGTCTGAGGCAAATGGCAAATAGTATTAACAATGCTAATATTGGGGACACTTTTATCAAGCATAGGTGTATAGAGAGTGTTAACTACTCTTATCTAACTACTCAAGTACTGTAAGTGTTCACTTACTTGTAACCCACAGAAATATCACATTATTTTGGTCTCTGCCTGAACAGGGCCTGTGATTGTCTTCAAAGTGGTTGGGCTACTGTGTTTTTGTAATCACATTTTGCACTTTGTAACTATTTGCATGTAAACTTTCGGTGACTAACACTAACCACTTAGCCAGCAGTGCTTTCCTGTTCGGCCACCTGTGCTGTCAAATGAGAGCATCGTCCTGGTGACAAAGAGCAGTTGCAGGCAAAGTTCGAGGCGTTTTAGTGTAGAATTAGTGGAGGATCTGCTGATATGAGGCTACTGCAGCTGACACAAGATTAGGGATAAAAGAGGAAAGGCCTGCAGCGGCCGGAGTGCTCAGCGTGGTGGGAGCTTTGGTGAGAATGAGGCTGCAGCTGTCCCAGAGGTGTGGTTTGGCAACAGGGTGGAATGAGGACACAACAGGAGGTGGTTTTGGAGTTGAGGGCCAGGACAATCTGGTGTTCATTTCGTTCAGTGTGTTCGTAAAGTAAAGAATTGTAAGGACACCCAAAACTTTTGATGCTATTGTAAAATTATTCTTTATCTTCAGTCTTGTCAAAAAATGGGAGGGGCTGCAGCGACTGAAAAAAATTAAAATAAAACCTGCACTGCCATTGCCACTTTTTATTGTACATAATTATATCCTGCACAGACTATATTTTTAATCTTATGTTTGCACACTTCTGTCTTTTGCACAACCTGAGTGAGTCCATGCCAAATTTAAATTTCTTCAGTCTGAGATCAATAAGGTCTATCTTATCTTATCTTATCTAGTCTCACGTACTTGTAACCCCCAGTTTATTGACACGTTCCTTCAGATAGAACAACGGAAGACAAAGCTCTTTATATGACAAGGAGCATAAGAACACAGACTTTATCCCTCAAGACATTCATGACGTCGATAGATATTGATACCAGTAGCAATTTGGACGTTCGGTTCTTGAGATAATTATACTAGTCAGAATGTACAATACAGAATCACGTGTCAGTCACTAATACAGTGGTGATGATCCAGGACACTCAACTCAACATACAACAACATTTATGGACATTGGTCATCTGATTCTCTGATCTGTGTTGGTGAATTCAACGGTTTTATTTAGTCCTCAGAGATAACTACTGTTGTGATTCAGGGCTATACAAGAATACATTGAATTGAACGTGTCCTCTGTCACTTTACTTTGTCACTTTGTCTCATACCCTCATCCTGCTAACATGTACTGGTGTATACATATAACTATATACTGTGCGCTCCTCATTCCTACTGTTGTGTAACCGGTGATAACACTGACATTTCCCCACTGTGGGATGAATAACGGATCTCTCAATCTTTATCTCTTAATAATGCTTAGTCCACATATAGAGGAAGATATAAATTATTTGATTCTGAAATGCAGGTCCGATTCCATAGTATTCATTGTAAAGAATTGGAAAAGATACAATACTGAGAAGGGGCGACAGTGGCTCAGTTGGTAGAGCATACTTCAAGCCTACTTCAAGACTCCTACTGATGACTGCTGCCGTTGTGTCCTTGGGCAAGACACTTAACCCCACTTTGCCTGAAGCCCACACTGAAAGATCAAGGCTCCTGTGGGCTCGCCATCTGCAGGAGGATCAGTGAGGGGCTGGTGCTCTGTGTACTGGGTGCAGCAGCTCTGACCCAGAAATGGATTAAGGGGAAGAAAATGGATGGATGGACAATGCTGAAAAATCTTTGAATTTTACAGTAGAAACATGAAATAATTCATAAGATTTACAATATTGTAACTTCACTTCTTGTAAGCAGTCCTTAGATGAAAATGAATAATATACAGTACAGACCAAAAGTTTGGACACACCTTCTCATTCAAAGAGTTTTTTTATTTTCATGATTATGAAAATCGTAGACTCACACTAAAGGCATCAAAACTATGAATTAACTTATGTGGAATTATGTACGTACCTAAAAAAAAAGTATGAAACAACTGAAAATATGTCTTATATTCTAGGTTCTTCAAAGTAGCACCTTTTGCTCTGATTACTGCTTCACACACTCTTGGCATTTTCTTGATGAGCTTCAAGAGGACCTGAAATGGTCTGAGTTCCCACAGATGCTTAGCACTTGTTGGCCCTTTCGCCTTCACTCTGTGGTCCAGCCCCAAAACCATCTGGATTGGGTTCAGGTCCGGTGACTGTGGAGGCCAGGTCATCTGGCCCAGCACCCACCACTCTCCTTATTGGTCAAATAGCCCTTACACAGCCTGGGTTTAAATCTACAGTCAATAGTCATGAAAAGAAAGGGCACTCATTGGATGAGAAAGTATGTCCAAACTTTTGGTCTGTACTGTACATAAATATTTTTTTAAAGAAAATGTATAACAAATATAGCCATCCGACAAGCTATACAAGTACAAGCTCATTCGATGACACGAGGTCCTGGGGGGTCATGCGCTCCCAAAGTACGTGTTGTATTTACTAATGATGATAAAATGTCATATTTACAGTTCCACAGAATTATTTTTTGCCGCTCCAGGGGTCCTCTAATCCTGTGACCAAACACTGCAGCGACTCAGCCCTTTTTGCGAACACGCTTCACCTTTTAATTCATGATGAGGAGCCTAAGAGAGATTTGAGCATCATTCTTCTGTTCTGGCTGCAAATCGCTGTGCTGG
Source organism: Knipowitschia caucasica (assembly GCA_964034765.1). Classification (NCBI taxonomy): domain Eukaryota; kingdom Metazoa; phylum Chordata; class Actinopteri; order Gobiiformes; family Gobiidae; genus Knipowitschia; species Knipowitschia caucasica. The sequence continues at coordinate 31,892,219 of OZ035824.1, read as the reverse complement.
GTTTTTCTGTCCAACTCATCAGTCCTGGTCCCCTCCAAACCCTCGCAGCTTTAATGGATTTTCTCCACACAGATTTTCTATTTACGATAAGATGCAGCGCTCAGTCTTTAAAGCCAAATGGAATGTTGATGGGGCTGTTTTTGTGACATTAGAACTGTTTTTGTGATGTCTTATGACGCAGAGAACTGCTCAGGTCATTTCAGTCAACTATTAAAAATGTGTTTTTGTGGTTCTGCTAATGAAAAAACTACAAATGAAACAATGATTCTATATATTTGAGATCTGAGATTTAAACTTTGTAGTAAGGGTCATTCAGCTTTTTCCCAGCTTCCTAGAAACTTGACAGAGTTTTTAAATCCTTTGAAAAAAACAATGCTAAACAAACTTGTCTTATATTTCTGCATGTGTGTGTGTGTGTGTGTGCATGACGTTTGGAACTAAATTGCCAAATGTACATTTTTTATAATTCTTTATTATTATTACTATGTTCAAGATAGAGATTTTTATTCTTGTTCTTTGACGCTTGAGTTAGAGATTTTGTTTTGTTTATCTATTGTTCATTTATCTTGTGATGTGTGCTCCTCTTTCCTACTATTCTGTAACTTGTGATGCAACGCTGAAATTCCCTACTGTGTGATGAATAAGGGATCCATTAATCTTAATTTTAACCAATCTTATATCTAACAATTGTGTATTTCTGTACATTTTGTGCCCTTTTTGTCTGTTTTTTGTTGAAAAAAGTATAAAGATTGAGGCTTTTACTTTCCTGGGTTCCAAAAGTCACACTTACGAACAAGTGGATCTGGTGCAGACCCATTAGCAGAAATTCCTCCGAAACACAATCAAAGACTGGGCTATAATTTTTGACGTTAAAAGTATAAAGGAGGACACAAATCTGCCACAATATTTACTCCATGACTAATAACTCCAATTTACAACTCATTCAATACAAAATCATTCATAGAACACACTACACTGGGCACAGACTAGCAAAAATGGGATTCACTTCAGCTATCTGTACTAATTGCACACAAAACCCTCAGGACACATACATCCACGCCTTCTGGCACTGCACCCACGTTCACAACCTGTGGGAGAAGGTCACAGACATCCTGTCCCCCATATTTGACTGCCACATCCCCTGTACCCCCATCCCATGCATACTCAGTCACACCTCTACAATAAATATCAATCCAAACGACCAAAATACTCTCCTTGCTGCCCTAGCCATTGCCAAGAAAACGATCCTCATGAACTGGAAAACAAGACACAAAATAACCATAAACCAATGGAAAAATCTCCTCCTAGACCATCTCACTCTCGACACTACACCAACCTCACCCACCTCAACCACTCACACCACTACAGAACCCCTCTCCATCAAACCCACACTCTTAAACTTTCTTACCGGTTGATTACTTGTCCTCTGAGAGCCTAACCCTCTCACACAAGCACTGACGACACTTAAACAAATGACAACCCCCACATCAAACAACACCCCCAACTCACACCTACCCCTCTCCTCTACTCTTAAACTCTTTCTTACTATTTGTTTATTACCATGTCATCATTGTTTTGCCCTTTATCCTTCTAAGTTATCTTTTTTCACTGCTCTTACGATTCTGCGTCTGCACCCATTTTGTCTCCCTCTTCCCTGAAGTTATATTACTAGCATTATATTAGGTATTACCAATAATTATCATCTGGTTGCCAACTACCCTTGCTTGTCAAAGTACTGTACTTATCATCACATAATTCCCCTTTGTTTAGCAGCACACTTTCCAGTTTCAACTTGTAATACATTACAATTACTGTCATTCCTTGCCCTACAAGACCCTCTATATCTCCACTAATAATAAGACCATTCATATCCAACTCACCTCATCAAACCACAGCTGACCCTCATCCTTCCACCACCCTCGTCTGTGTTTTTAATGCACTATAACTCAAACATAGGGAAAAGCAGGAGAAACAATAATAATAACAATAATACATCAAAACAAAAACAAACAAATAAGGCTAGGGTCACAGGAGACGTGGGAGATGCCCTTGGACACTACCCCTGCATCAAGCTGACAACATCCCACAGTCTCCTTTTTAATGCACCACTTTAGACACATCCCAAACTGAGACAAAAATAAGAAGGGAAAATAGGGGCAATGAGGGTGATGGGTGGATGCACAAATTTGGGAAAATAGGAACACACACACACACACACACACACACACACACACAGTCCTGTCTGTCTTGTTATATCTGTTTGTACGTCTGCACCTGTTTTGTAATGTCTATTCTTTCACAATAAAAAAAAAAAAAAAAAAAAAGTATAAAGGAGGATTTTCCCAAATTTTAGGAAAGAATCGCCTCTCCACTTTTTCAACAAAACTTTCTGGTCTTATTCTGCCATCACCGGAAAAATTGACAATTGAGAGGACCAATAGTCTTGATGATCCACCTGGAAGTAGAAATCCTCCTATATACCTTTAAGAGTTTATTTGGCAACTTATCTGTACATTTAGGACAAAATATGACCAAGGGAACTTAGCTTTTAGCAAGTTGCTCAATAAAACACTAATAGCATATAATATTTTTGCATAATATAATTTTGTTCTGAGTAGAAAAAACAACCACCAAGAGAGTTCAAATTTGAAAAAGCATGAAGCGATTACCTCGTACATTTCAGAAATTGTTCACAGGTCAAACTTATGAAACCTTTTCCCTGAGTAGAGATAAAACATTCACTGCAAAATGTTAAACAAACTCTGGAATGAAATAGTTTGTCTTTTCTAATACATTCTGATAGTTAGATCTAAGCTTTTGTGAAACAGATTTTGAAAAAGATGCGATGGCTCATTTGGAATAAGAATAATATGTTTCTGCTCGACAAGAAACATTTTTACTTCTGACTTGCTCTGAACATTGTAAAGCGCTTTGGGTGACCTTGGTCTGTCAAATGCGCTATATAAATAAACATTACTTACTTACTTACTTGCATGTGTTAGTATTAGATAGCAATATGGCCTACGTGCAGGACTGTACAAGGACTCTGAAGATGACTCCATGTTTTGACTATGATTTGCACTCTCTCCGTGTGACACGTATGTCTTTCGATGTGTGACGTGACAATGACTATATAAACTATGTACTGCCTTTATTCTGTCTGAGAGAAAGAAACAATAGAAACCAGTGGAACTTGAGAGAAACTTAAATAAACTTCCAGAGTTTGGCGCACCACGATCCGTCTCTGTCTGCTTCATCCCTGACAGATTTGGTGGAGGATGTGCGGCTCAGTGTGTGCCATTCTCTGGGTTGTTTTGAGGGAGTTTCCACTGTTTCTTTTTTTCGGCGTGTGGGAGCAACAGCACGTTATCTGGAAGGGGAGAAATCCCAGCGGACGCTGAAAGGGCTCGCTTTTGGATGGGCTTGCTCTTGCTCCCTCACTTTCTCTGTTTTGTGTTTAAATTGAATTTTTCGACACGGAAAAGATGTTGGTCGACCTCTCAAACAGTCCGGACAAAGAAAATAAGGTAAGCAGACACCTTTTTTAATATGTAAAGTCTGCGTAATTGGATACTAGCTACATTTTGAGCTGTCCCGGAGGTCTGTCCAAATCTCTCTAAATCAAATTTTCTTTGTTGTGTCTTTGTCACGTCTTTGTCATGTCTTATGTTGTAGAAAACAGGTTAGCTGTGTGGGTAACCAGTCCCTATAGGAAAAAAGAACCCCTTGACGTATCGGGGTCCCTGTCCTTTGAAGTAGTCAGGGCAGAGAAAGAGTAATTACAAGGTAGAGGCCCTTTTTAGAGTAATTACCGGGGTAGAGGCCCCTTGAGAAAAAGAGTAATTACAGGGTAGAGGCCCTTTCTTGAGTAATTACCGGGGTAGAGGCCCCTTGAGAAGAGAAAAAGAGTAATTACAGGGTAGAGGCCCTTTCTTGAGTAATTACCGGGGTAGAGGCCCCTTGAGAAGAGAAAAAGAGTAATTACCGGGTAGAGGCCCGTTTTTGAGTAATTACCGGGGTAGAGGCCCCTTGCTAGCCAGAGAAAAGTGTTGGATCCAAAAGTGAAACCATGGTGTAAACATAAAAGCAATAAAAAGGGAAATGTGTTAAAGAGGCCTTTGTTACAAAAGCTTTGAAATTGACGAATTTCAGTTTGATAAATGGCAAAAGTACATAAGCAACAATATTTCAGTGATCACGGTTTAAATTACATACAGAAAAAAGGAGTTTTTGTTTTCGGCGTGAACAGAGTTCACCGGAGAATGCAGAGTTTTATCTAAAGTGGAGCTATGAGAGCTTTCGTGAGTTATTTACATTTTTTTCCGAGTTTTATCTAAAGTTGAGCTATGAGAAGATTGTATCCGACAGTTGTTTTTGTTTTTTAGAAAGAGATTTTGAGTTTAAACTAGTTTGCTACCTCGATAAAATAGAAGGAAACGTGAAACACTAAGAGTGCCTTTTGTTACAAGTGTTGAAATTGGCCATTTCTAGACTTGGATGACAAAAGTATAAACTAAAACATCACTTATATTCGCTTAAAAAAGTAATCTTGAAAGTTCTTCTTCTTTCTGTTTTTGCATTTTTGCTAAAACACTACTTGCTGCCTGTGTGTGTGCACATCTCTATCTTGCTGCCGTTGTCAGGGGAAACGGCCCCCTCCTTCGCTACTCTGGCTCTGAATCAGAACAAACCTGCGTTTAGGATTTTGGCTTTTCATAGTTGTTATTCCGTTAAATTTGCGAAATTTGCCATTTGAACATTGTGTTATGACACAGTTAAACGTTTTTAAACACCATTAGGGAATAGAAGTTTTGAATATTATATGTTTTTTGAAATCCAAAGATTAGTACAAAAAAGCTTTGCTTTTCTTTTTAAATCTGCTGCTTATTTTTTGAGTCCATTATTGTATCTCTGATATATTTCATAGCTGTTTTTGAGAATTTTTTCATGTATTTCCATTTTCGTTACAAAAGCCATTTTTCAAACATTTGAAAAACGGCTCATAGACTTCGTCTAAAAATAAAGAGGGAATTAGGATTAGCTGTAAAAGTATTATATTATTAAGTTAAACTACGCAATTCACCCAATTCACATTGCAAGCGGTGACTTTTTTGTTTTGACTACACGCCTGACCTCGTTGCTCCTGCTGATGCACACAGCAGAGGAGCCTGCTCTAAAATGTGCTCCAATTCATATTGACTTAATTTGAAAAATGCTGCAATTATTTTAAATTAGTAGAATAGATGCTGAAATAAATGTTCAAGTGTAAAAGGGAAAGTCCATAAAGTGAAACCCAAGGAAGCATAGATAATTAAACACACAGTACAAAAGTACACATGTTTTAAAGTTTAAAAGGTTGTTTGTTTTGAGTATAATTGTTGTTTTCATAACTTCTTTAGTTTCTGGTCCTAAAAATGTCATCATTAGTAAGATAATAAGTAATCTTTTATTTACATAGCGCATGTGGGAAAGCCAAGAGCGCTCCAAAATTGTTTAGACTTTAGATAGAAAAACAATCTCATTCACATACTGATATCTGTTGTTTTTAATTTGACTATAAGGTTGTTTTCCAGAACCAAGGGCACACACTGTACAGGGTCACTAGACAGCAGGAGTGGACACTGGACAGCAAAGCCCACCCAGGCACAGGTCACAGATCAAAGAGCAAAGGAAAATGCCACCTCCTTGCCCCTCCCCACGCCACTCCAGAACTGAGTGGGTGTGAGAGAGACCGGGGTAGAGAGAGGTATCTGGAGACGTGATGGGTGGAGCATCAGGCAGAGACCTGGAGGGGAGTTGAGAGTGTGTCCAGTTGGTTTACATCACCACAGTGTGACCTTCTAATGCAGGTGGTTCGAGGAGTCTGGAGACACAACCCCAAAATTCACACCCTACATACACACATACACACACACACACACACACACACACATACATACATCTACACACACACACATTCACATTTACATATAGATGCATGAAAAAGCAGAACATGAGAAAAAGCATTTTAAAAGTTTACTCCAATGTAAACAAATATTTTTAATTGTCTATCACTTGAGTCTTCATTTGAATCTGTATTTTTTGAGACCAGAAATGTTCATTTGAATTCTATATTGTCATGGACTTAATTGGCCTCTGTCTTGACATTTTTGATTTGTTGATTTTGTACTGTGTGAAGTAATTACATTGATTAGGATTAGATCTGATGAAAACACAAATTAGAGAAGTAAACTGAATCATTGCGCTTGCTTTTTGTCTGAGGGACATTAGCAACAGCATGAATAGAAATTGTCTTTAAAGTAGAATCAAAGTGACTTAACCATAGAGAGTAACTATTGCATAACAAGCTGTGTACAGGAACTGTGACACTGCACCATTGACCAGAAGTGCATCGCAAAGAGCAACCCAAGTGACCTGATGTACCTGGAGTGACCAGAATGAATCTGGAGACCAAAACCATGGCTTGGACCCTACTGATGTCCAAGATGACATCTCTCGAAATATGACCTGACCTGATGACGACTGAGACTCACCCTCAGGGGACCCTGAGGACCTGAGGATCTGAGAGAGAAAAACTGGGGAGTGATGTTTATATTTTTGAAATCATACATTGATGAGTGCTAAATGAGAGAGATACTCATGATTCTTTCTTTTGTTTTTGTTTGTCCCTAGCTTCTGGACATCTGATGATCTATTGGACACAGCCATTTGCAGAACAAGAACCAGCCAATGAAAACGTCTATTGCCGATGCTATTGCTACAACCAGAACCTGTGACCAAATGCAATATACATGTTAAGTATTCAGACATCTGACAGACAAAAACTTTGAAAATGATAAAGTATGAGTATTGTAGCGTTTTAGTAGATGTTAAATAGTAGTAAAAAAGTAGAATTGTCCTTCCTTTGTTGTTCATAAACACATTTCCACGTAAGAGTTAAAATAGTACCCTACAATGTTATCCTTCTGATAGAGCAGATATAATATTAGAATCAGAGTTATGTTACAGCCATTAAAAGTGACAGAAGTCACAAATTAGAAATATGCCTTTGCTCAAACTGCAGCCAAACTTTAGAGTCACAATAGTGTAAAAATAGGAATAGATAAATGCATCAACCATAGATGCTTTCAAAAATAGAGAATATTTTTAGCCAGTGCTAATATCAAATGGTAAAGGGACCATTTCACAAGCATTTACTTCAAAAGTAAATAAAGTTAATTACAGTTTATGTACAGTTTTATTAGATACTTGCCAAATTCACTTGTGTTCAAACATGAGTGAATGTTGACTATGCAAAAAGTCCATATGAGTGTAGCCTAGATTAATGCCTAGATCAATGAGATAGATTACAACCAACAGAGATTCAAAAGCATTTAAAAGCATTTTGATGTATTTGTGTATAGCACAAAAACACAATAGTAGATATTTAGATATTGAGAAGTTTCCAGCACAAACACCATTGTAGAATAACTGACCCCAACCCCAAACCTGCTAAAATAGATTAGCTCTTGTAAGGATAATACTAATTTGATTAATGATGTACATTCATCCCAAACTGCCTGACAATAATATCTTTAGATAATAAAAAGTAATAAATCACTGACCACTATAGAAGTGTAAATGTTGACCATTTGCCTTACTGTGTTCACAGTTTTATTCCTGAGAATGAGAATAGACATGGAGCAAAATCCCACTGATAATAAGCCACTGATAATGAGAGTATAAAACCACAGAGAGATTTATTAGATTAAAATGTATGTTTAAGAATATGGCTCAATAGAAGCAAATATGCAAACATATTTGTAAATAGATTAGAATAGTTTTAAACTATAGTGAATAGTGAAAGTAAAGTACACAGTCTAAGATTGAAAAGTGAAAATAATACAGTGAAATAAGTGAAGTGTAAACAATTAGCATTAGAATAAAAGTATAGAGTAATAAAAGTGAAATTAGCTTCAAATTTGAGACTCAGCTCGTTTTTGTCTGTGTTTTGACTGAATCTGCTGAGTTCTTGTGTGTCCAATAGTGTTTGTTTGTTTTTATTTTTGTTTGTTTTTATTTTTGATTTGTTTTTTTTTTTATTTTTATTTTTGTTTTTTTTTTTTCCCAGGATAGAGGATAAATCCACTGATATTGATTTGATGATTATGAGTTTAATGCATACATTTTCTTTGTTTTTAATAATTTTTTAAAGTTTTTTTTTTTGAATTTTTTTTTTTTTCTTTTTCCACTTTATTGATTGATCAAATTGAGTGATCACATGTGATTATGTGATCAAAGGGGAGGGTATTAGTATTAGATAGCAATATGGCCTACGTGCAGGACTGTACAAGGACTCTACAAGGACTCCATGTTATGACTATGATGTGACTGTCTCTTTGTGACACGTATGTCTTTCGATGTGTGACGTGACAATGACTA
>OZ035824.1:31869630-31883788 GCA_964034765.1 Knipowitschia caucasica | reverse complement strand
TTATTATGTTATTTATTTTACTTTTTTAACATCCTTAAAGGAGCAGAATGTCAAATGTTGCCCAAAAGTGGTACTGCAACCTCTCCCACTCTCCCTGGCTCAAGTTGCCAGATATGCAGACGAATTCAGCTGGGACCATGAAATCTGAATAGACAATTTTTTTGTCAACAACAAATCTTTAACCAAAACGCCTTTCGCCTCAATAGAAATGCTTGTTTTATTCCTTGATTTGAGAATCATAACAAGACCTGTTTTAGTTCTGCGGCCACATGTTACTTTACCAGTGAGATTAGCTCGATGCAGTGAGTTCTGTCAACCCGGATCACTGACTTTCTGATTGGTAAAACGATGGAGGGCGAGACATCAAAATGAACACAATAACAAGATTTAGGGACTGTAAAACTAATTTTGAAATCCAAATATCTCGCCTGAACTACAATTATCAGTTAAAGAAGTCCTGTAAAAGAGCAGGTTTATTAATGTCTTTTGACTGATTAGGGCCATGACTTTATATGAAAATCTTACATATTGCTACTTTAAATCCTGGGTACTGCTCTTCTCCTTCTCCTCATATTCTCTCTTCTCGGCTTCTAAATTCATGTTGTTCATCCCAGCAGAAAGACTTGAAAATTAAATCTTGTGAACAAATCAGACGGCAATATGGTGTCTTTGTCTGGTTAGAAAACAAGTTATATTTTGCAAACTTGCTAGAAAGAGCCCTGTCACTGTTGGACTCTGTGGCTGAGAGCTGATTGGCTGAGTGAGACCCGAGAACTGGACTGATATCATCACTGGTGTTACTGTTCAGTTTGGCTGTTCCTCTCTTTTTCAATTTTCTGTCAGAGAAAGCTGATCGAAAGTTGAGACAAAGACCAAAAATTATGTGAAAAATAGCGATAGAAGCAAAGAGGAAATAATTCAAGGTGTACAAAGGTGATTCTTGATGTTTATGTGTTATGTGTATGATGTAAATATACTGTATCTATATATATCGTATATGCAATGAGGATGAAGGCAGAGTGATCAGCGGCAAAACCATTTCAATCTGTTTTGTATAAGAGAGGGCCGAAAAATACGAGATAAGAAATTCCTTTATTTGTCTCAGAGGGAGTCTATTATTTAAGACAATAGACAGTAGAATTAAAAAAACACATTAAGAAGTAAAATGAAAAAAATTTAAAATAAATAAACTCTGGAGCTATGGAACTATAATTGCACTTGAATTGTATTATCTTATCTGCTCCTTTCAGATCATGGACATGCTTAAAGAATCGAGAAGAACTATGAATTTTATGTGAAAGCGAGGAACTAGTTACTTCCATAACTACTTTGGATTTGTTTGTCAATGTTAGTCACATTCGGCAAACTGTTGCAATTTTCAAAAAACACAATGAACCATTTGAACAAGTTGAGGAATAACAGCTCTACATGTAATGCATAAGATGTTTGCTTATAAGGCCCTTGGCTCCTGTCCCTGTGTCCACAGCTGTTGTGTTCCCGCGGTAACACATAGTGATGATGCAGTACATTTGCAGAGAGGTGACTGAGGCTGTGCTGCTTTGATGGATGCTGGTCTCTGCTCCGCTCGGCCTCTCCTCACCCCTCCTTTGAATCCCCCCGATGATGGACGATACGGGGCCAGCGCCGGAGCAGGGACTGAATGAGCATGTGGGTGGGAGTGTCCCGCGCTCCGGGAGAAAAAAAATGAGGAAATGCTGGGAAATATGGAGAAAGGGGTAGATTGGATACATATATTCAAAGGTTTTTATCTGCTTTTGAGGCCAGGTGTGGGCTGGGAAAGAATGATATGAATTACAGTCCAACATTGGGATAGTAGAAAGGGAAACATTGGTTCAGTGTTGTAAATATATTTAATTTCTGCAAATAAAATTTGTTATGTCTGCTTGTGATTCAGTTTAGTGTGGAAAGCAGTAAGTCGTTTTTAAATTGTCTATGTCAGTTAGCAGGTCAGGGTCATAAGGCGGTTCCCATAAAAACATACAGCAAACAAGATATGTACAAAAAGAGTAATGTGTCACTGTTTCATGCACGTTCTTCCGGTGTCTGCTAGATTGATGACACAACCAAAGCCTGCAGTAAAATATTTACTTTAAAATACTTTCAATAAGGAACAAGATAGTTATTTCACTGTTAAATAATGTATTTCCTAAGTGAAAAATGTACACAGAAACAACTTTTCTGCTAATCATCAGTACGGGCTGAGATACAGCATGACGTAAATTCAAGTAAAATATGATCAATATTTTGACTGGCCAATCAATATTAGTCCAAAGAAATGTTACTTGAGGTATAGGTATTTGAGCTCATAAGGAGCGACTAAAATCTCTCTATAACTAAGCTGAAGTCACATACACAAAGAAAAACAAATGTGAAAAAACCAAAAAACAAAATTAGAAACGTATGTCATACACGCTACTGTTTAACAAACCTTCAAAGTAACTTTATATTGCAAACTCAATGAGGTTTGAACAGTATTAATCAACTGTAATTTGCATTGGAATCCTCACCGACCATGATATGAGCAGCAATATGCTAAGCTAACACATGTTCTTGTACACGTGTAAAATGTATAAACATAAATTATAATCAAAGCCAGTTCTGGGAAGTGTGGAAATGTGCAGCAAATCTGAGTTTTAAAAGACTCGGCATGGAGATGAGAAGTTTGAGTTCAAGCATCATAGTTAATGTAGTATTTGACAATGCCAGGTATGCTTTCAATGCTGCTTTTTTAATTAACTTTTATTCAATTACTCTGGATAATGAAGTAGCCTTGGCATACATCTTGGAAGAGCTCTCTGTGTTGTATTTAACAGGTTCTCAGTCTGTAATACTCTGCCGCTCAACCTTCAGCACTGCACTACGTCCTTTACTTTTACAAACCAGAGGTGCTAAAGAATGCTACGAAGATCCACGATTCAAGATTCAGTAGATTTGTCGTTTGCAGCGTGAACCACATCGGAAAAACTCTGCAAGACTACCCCAGTGTGGATACAGCAACGGGATGCAAACAAACTTTAAAATTCACATATCACTTCTACATTTCACATTGGAAAATATATAGATTTAAACTATCTAAAGCTCCGTTCTCACTGGACAAAACATCAAAGTCGGTGCTTGGGCATTGTGCAACTGGGCAACTTTGAATGGATTAAACAGAAGGATTTTGTAACTGTGTGGTAAGTGATCCTTGTGTAAATAAATGAGGAAGAGCCTGCCCACCACATTGCAGCGTGACGGGTCAGGTCATTCTCTTGATTCTGGTGCGTGATTTAAGATGCTTAAGGCTTCTAACATGACTGCTTTTGAGAACAAATCCATAACACTTTTTCTACCGTGGTGCTCTTTTCACAGAAAATCATTCAGATTGCCTGGATTTGTCTTTTTCACACAATTTACCAGTGTTTCCAATTCTGATCCTGATGAGCACCTGACATATATTGACAAGATGCAACAATAAATCCATCAAAATTAGCTCCAGGTTGCAGTTTCACAAGTTTACATTCCCACACTGTGCAGCCAGCCATTTAGTGCAGACATTTGCAGATTGTGAATAATCACATTCTTATTGAGCTCAACTAGAACGATCCTGACTAGGGATGTAAAAAACTATGAATTTTCATGACCGACCACCAAGCCTCATTAACCGGTTGAAACCAGTTAACCGTGTTCAAAATATTCCACGTTCTTTGAAATAACAGCCATTTCGAGCCGCGTACTTCTTATAAGTGCAGCTCTGCGTTCTACTGGATCAGAGCCGAGACAGCGGCGCCAAAACCCGCAACAACTTAGGCACCTTTGCGCACAGAGAACTGCTTTTTTAATCTTTCCATACTTCTGTGCTGCGGGTTCACACTTCTTAGCAGAAAACAACGGCTCGTCCACATGGTCAGAGCAGCGACTGACGAGCCGCATCTCGCAGGTCGCTAAAGTTTAAATACAAGAGATGTGTGTGGAGCTGATCTAATGACAAGGACCAGCAGCACAAACATGTTCCCATGTGATTTGAGCCACGTATTTGGATACTTTGGGCTGCGTGACACAGGGGAGCGTGTTTTCAAGAGACCTCCTCCTCCCCCTTTTCTTTTTTTTTACCGACAGCTTTGACCGGTTAACGCTGTGACGGTCAACCACCGGTTAAACGGTCACCGATTTACATCCCTAGTCCTGACAGCTTGCACTACTGGCGTTGAAGGGAGGGGTCAAATGCATTCATTCATTTTCATCCTATTTATGAATCCATTTTCTGGGTCTGGGGGGTGGCAATCAGAGCTGCCACCAAATGCTCATAGCACCGGTCTGAAATCTTTGTTTATAATACATTATTATTTGTATAGCACTTCTAAAAAATATTGTTCATAAAGCGCTCTACAGTCAGCCTATTAAACAATAAAACATGATAATACAGAGTCCAAATAATTAGATATTATTATTAGAATAGTAGATACAGGAAGACGAAGCAGACAGGGCAAACACTAGCCTGGCCTTAGCCGTCCGTACACTCCGTTCAATCATCATTTCACTCCATGTAACGTCTGGGTCTGGTCCCTGTGTTAGTGATTACAATCGGTTGAATTTCGACCGACCAATCGGCGAGCGCGGAAGGCGGGTGTTGTAGTTAGTTGTGGGTGATGTCAAGAGTTTGCGTTGAACCGGCAGGTTGTAGTTTGGTAATGGTGAAAAATGCGAAATTGAAGCCGGAGCAAGAGGAATGTTTAGCAAATGTAATCGCTGGAAAAATTGTGGCACTACTCCCCACGGGCTCCTTTGGCAGCAAAGGAGATGGCTAGGCTAAATGTTAAATGCTAACGACAGACTCGGGCGCATTGCATATGTCACGGTAAACTCAGATCCAATCGTTTCAATCTGCAAAAGTAGGTAACCCCTCCCACCTGTAAACAGAGCTCAATGGAGCACCTCCAGACCTTAGTAGGAAATTTAATTTGTACTATGGTGTGGTATGACCAGGCTAAGCAAACACATGAAGAAAGACAAAGCAAAGAGCGGAACAGTATGAAACAGAATTAAGGCAAGGCAAGTTTATTTGTATAGCACAATTCATACACAAGGCAATTCAAAGTGCTGAACAAGAGAAAATAGCATTAAATACATACATATTAAATAATCATAGTACATTAAAAATAAAGATAAAAATATAAAATCCCTCAGTTTGATGCACAGCTAAATATAACTGTTTTAAACCTGGTTTTAAACATTGTCAGAGAGGAGGCCTGTCTCACATCGTCAGGAAGATTGTTCCAGATTTCAGCAGCATGAATCTGAAAAGCCATGTTCAGTTCTGACTCTGGGCACCAGCAGGAGTCCAGTCCCTATGAAGTGAAGTTTAAAACTGACAGTTAAAAGCTTTTTTATAAAAGTGGGTTTTAAGAAGTGACTTAAAAGTGGTTACTGATTGTGCTAGCCTTATCTCCTTGGGCGGGCGGTTGCAAAGCCGAGGAACAGAGAAGGCTCGGTCACCTTTCGTCCGGAGCCTCAATTTTGAAACAGTCAACAGAGACCTGCCCGACGATCTAAGCCTGCAAACCTTCTATTGTCTAGGGACACAACGATAGCAGACTGCAGTGGGAACAGAAAGAGCAGGTTTCATGGGGGGATCGAACCCACAACCATTTGGTCCCAAGGACAAAGCTCTACCAACTGAACCACTGTTGTTTGGGTTAGATCCTCAGGCCAGATGGAGCCTCACTGTGCATCACTGTGTTCCAAGTAAATGAAGAAAATAAATAGTCACAACAATTGTCAAGCATTTTATGACTGTTATGACTCTCTCAAACTCGCTTTAAATGCATTGCTTGTTTCATTGGCCACAGGCAAATAATGTCCATATTTGCTCATTTCCCCTCAGAGCAGAAGAACCAGACCATAAAGTTCTCACTGGTAAAAATCTCCCATATAATATCTTAATGCATTCACCCCCCCTCAGTTCATTACACTTGGATCGCTCGTTCTCGACAACGTGACACCGATGTCACAAAGTCACAGATAAAAACCACCGCTAGCCGACAGCGTTTTAATTGAATCTGCTTTAAACAAGTCCGCCGTAATAGCCCCGATGTGAGAAATACATCCAAGGGTGCCCTTTTGGCTCATTATGACTTGATCTGTAAAGGCGAGACCCTCAACCCGAGAGTGCACCATTTTAATTACAATCCTCCGAGTCCTTCCTTAGTTTTAAACCTCTCTGTCGAAAGAAAGAAGGTTACAAGATGTGCTTTTGAAATTTTCTTAATTAACGCAGCGTAATCAGCCCATTTAATACTTTTTTTTTCTCTTTTGTCCGGCTTGTACAAAAGGTTTTAGGCACGACTAATTGAGCAGGCTCGCTCAGTTTAAAGAAAGAGCAAAGTAAGAGACATTTTGAGATACAGAGAATATGCCGTGGAGTGAATAATTTTCTGATAGCATTGAAACCGCTCTTTTAGCTTTTAGGGGGGAACTGGCTTAGTCTTTGTACAGAATGGAAAGGAGTCTGTAGCCGGAGATAAAATGACACGGAGGTGATGAATTCATGGGGGCTTTTTGTGTGCCGTTACAATTGCGAAGCATTGCAGGAGTGTGACAGGGTTGACGGCAGTTTCTTAAGGTGGTGAAAAGACAACCTGAAGAGTATATATACAGTGTGAGCGTATGCGATGCAGACTACAGAAGAGGAGCTGAGGAATATATTGCTGTAATAAAACCAAATCAGGCCAAACAGCAGCGTGACAAGCTCTGAGTCAGTAATGCTAAATTAGGCTGTCTGTAACCAGGGCGAGGGGAAAATGTGATGGGAGAATCAACTAGCTACTATGAGAATAATGTACTGTCTGTGTTTTGTGCAACAAATGTCTCTAGAATTGTAACAGCGAATAGAAACGACATCCAGGTCTATGTCTCACTGACTGCAGGAGAACATGGACCAGTGGACTCACTCCTTCACTGTATCCAACAGATCAGTGAGTGGATGCAAAACAACTACCTTTAGCTAAACTCAGACAAAACTGAAATGATTGTCTTTGGCCCCCAGAAACAAAGAGAGAGCGTTATCTGTCACCTACAGTCTCTCTCCCTAAAACCGTCAACCGCATTTGCAGCTATTACCATCTGAAACACATTGTCAGAATCAAAAGTATATGTGTCTAGGACAGAGTTGGAGATTCTTATCCATGCATTTGTCTCCATGAGGTTAGGCTACTTTAACAGTAACTCACTGGTCTCGCCAAACTACTGTAGCTGTAAAATAGCTGCAGTATATTGAAAATGCTGCAGCTCCAGTCTTGACGAGAACTAGGAATTACAACCACATTTGTCCAGTTCTAAGGGCTCTGTACAGGCTTCCTGCGGCTCAGAGAATAGACTGTAAAGCAGCTCTGCTTGAGTACACGTCTCCCAATGCCGTCGCTTCAAAGTACATCTCAGAGATGCTAGTGCCATATGAACCATCTCAGAATCTGAGGAGCACAGGGACAAGCCTCCTGGTGACCAGAGTCAGAAGTAAACATTCATCAATCAATCAACCAACCAAATCATGATTGATTGAGTTCCGTTCAGTTGTTCATACAACTCTTTGACTGCCTTGTGCAGTTTATATCTTATTTTGTTGAACTCTTTGAGTTGCCTTGTATGAACTACACTATTTTATTACACTTATTATGCCTTGAATTACCTCTGAAGCCCTGGCAGTAAAGAGGTATACCAGACACCACTTTACAACACAATACTATTATGTTCTTATATTCAATAGGCGAGATTGAACCGCACACACTTCGCACAAACCACTCTTTGCTGCAGGTCGTGGTGTTCTAGACTCCACATCGAGCAATATAACTGTATAATACAAGGCTCCTTATTGTTTGATCTTTACTTAATGATTGCTTACATACCTATACATAATGCATGCAAATTAATACATACCTGAAAGAAGACCTTTTTACTATTTCAATATCAAGTTTTAAGTTATAGTTGAGTGAGTTCACCTTCTGCAAATAATGGGACCTTCTAACCTCAAATTAGCAAAGAAATCTGAATTATATGTGTTCCATCCAAAGTCATTACTTCAAGTCTGCTTAAAAGTGAAGTCATGCCCTGGTGGTTATTATTTAAAAAGGGAGCATTATATTTTCCATTTCCACAAGCCATTCTTAAAGCCATATCAAATCCGCTCAATAAGACAATGTGAATATTTCATGACCAAGATTTATTTCCCATTCTCACCAAAATACCTTCTTATATCACGGCATAAAACCTCAAAATTGCCAACGTACATTTTGCCAACATTTCTTTAGAGCGTTTTCCACCACTCTCCCGCAATATGAATTTTGCCCTTGTCTCTTTTTAGAACAATACCTGCATTCTCGTTCCATTTTAGAGTGAGTAATGTGACATAAAACACCACGGCACCTGTTCTTCTTGAACATTTGACTGCTTGTGTTAAATATATTCTCAGGGAGGCAAAAGGAGGAGGAGGTTGACGCGGTTCAGGAAAGGCTCATTCTAATGCATTTTTCTGCAAGATGAAGTTGGGACTCAGCCAAATGCCTCAAAGTTCAGAAAATAAAGCACCATTAGCATAATCAAACGGTGGAAAGTGATGTAAACTTAATTGGATTCTGGGTCTGTACTGAAATAGTGCAGTGTAGGAACAACCTTTTTATTCTATTACAGTAACTTGAAACAGTTTCATGCCGACATATGGATACCAGATGTATACATTTATATTGGATGAATATAATTTGTTTCCTAATGAGCCAGGGCACAGTTTTGTAATGTTTTTGTTCAGTTTTGTTGTTTTAAAAATTGGGATCCCTCTGTGTCAAGTTGCCCACAGTTAAATAACCAATTTTCTCTGCTGACAATAGCAAAGATAATCTTGCTCCTAAAAGCCCACTAGAAAAAAGTGATGTGTTTTCAAGGTTCACCCAGTGGCACCCCCGGTTACAAATCTGCAACACAAAGTTCAAAGGTAATGGTAAAAGAAGTATGACATTAAATCCATTAACTACTGTATTTACCAATGAACCAAAATGTTATACAATGCAAAATTTGCTTTCTAAAAATAGCATATATACATAGTCTTTTATAACAAGGCAAACACATATATTTTTAAGCCTGGGTTCTATGGGAATAAGGAATTTTAAATGATAAAACTCGGGATGCGCCGATACCACTTTTTTCAAAACTGATACGAGTATGAGTGCCTCAATTTACCGATTTGAGTACTGCATTGTTTGAACCCTGGGAATTAATAAAACTAATACAACTGCAAATTTAAAATGTGGTCCTATGGTATGAGAACAAGCATATTGTATCGACCCCGCTACTCAATACCAGTATCGGTATCAGTGCATCCCTGGATATAACATATAAAAGTCATGCCAAGGAGACCAAAAGCATGTATAAAAGAAAAGGACATGGTGTAACTGTTCCACTTCCAGCTCTCTGAACCACATGGCTATAATAGTGTGAAAGGTATAATCAGGTCAACACATTCTGAAAACTGCTTTATATAATTATGTGGTAATTCATTTCATAACTGTAGGTCAGAATATGTGATTCTCAAGCAGCCTTATAGCCAAATAAACCCTCTCAAACGTGGGTGGAGCAGCAGATGGCACGGCAGGTTTGGTTCATGAAGCAAAACCAACCTGTTTGTTTAGCACGAGGCACAAACTCTGTCCAGGTCCGACCAAACGACGGCTCCACAAGTGCACTCATTACTGACTAATACACAAGTCATAGAAGCAAAATTAAACGGAATGTAATGTTGACAAAACTATCTTCATTGTGCAGGCAACAGACCAAGTGGACAGAAGCAGGTGGCGGAAATAAAATTCAGGAGGTGTCGTTGTTTCAATTGACCACATTCCAATTAATAATCAAATATTTTTCAATTTCTCAATGTACAATACATGTTGTTTATGACTTCAAAATACTTATTTGAGTCATAGCCATGATTGTAACATTTAGTCTAATCCCCCAAATGTAAATTGGATTTATTTTATAGGCCACGCATACTCACATTCTAGAAATTATATCAATCAATCAATCAATCAAAGTTTATTTATAAAGCGCTTTTCATACAACAGATGCAACACAAAGTGCTTTACAGTTTGGCTAAAAAACAATCCTGCCCATGCCCTCCCCCCGACCGCCCAACAGACCCTCCCCAGACCACAAGCAAACAACCCAGCTGGAGAAAGTTTTCTGCCATCCAGGATTTCAGGTCTAAAATGCAGTTAAAAAGAGCATCCATTGGCCTGGTGTCATCAGGAGACATGGAGATGTACAGCTGATTAAATTAAATTATAGTTTCATAACCTGGATGTGTAATGTACTGTATAATGTGCTGCATGTGTGTATCCCAATAAGAATCACAATATTCTCAGAGTTCATATTGCAAGGTTTTAGAATAAGATTTTTTGTACTACAATTGTATGTAAGATGGAGTCTCAAACCAGGATTTTGCTTTGGTTCATGTTGCAAACAAGTTGTAAGAGAAAAAAAATAGATATAAAGGCACACTAAGTACACACAATAAACATTTTACAGTGCAGTTGATGAGAGCGTTTAGTGTTGGTTGTAAAGTAGCAGCTAAAGATTGTTTAAGCATAAAGAGTTATTTTAATTTCAGCTTTCTGCTTGATGGCGGTGAGAGAGGAGACCCACCCAGAAAATCATGTTACACGTTCTTGCTGTGAGAAGTGTTCCTCCCTGTACTGCATTTTAAGCACCGCAGGAAGCCAATGAGCCTTTGTGTGTCCTCTGACTCTGGGGGGAAAGAAAAGCACACATGAGCTGACACAAAAAAACATAAAGGCCAACCCACAGAGGACTAAAGCTGCTCAAGTCAATACAAATATTGACTTGGTATGGCCAAATTCCATTGTTTGGAATCCTACTTTAGATTGTTCATAAAGAAGGCAAACAAACAGAAAAACCAACTTAGATGAAACATAACCTCCTTGTCAGTACAAACAAATCTTGTATACTGTTGCGAAATGTTCAACACTCTAGAATTGTTCAAGGCCCTGTTTAGAAGCAGACACAGGAGGTCAATTTGCAAAAACGACCCCGCTCTGGATTCCAAGTTCTAAGCCTCTACACGGTGACGGCAAGCAATGTAGTTCTAGCGCAGGGCCAGTAGGGGGCAGTGGAACTTTACAACACAAGACGCGTGATCCCCAGCAATATAACCACTTCCTCAACAACAGCTGCGACTACAGCTTTGCATGGTTTTGATTGGACGAAGACGTAGAAAAGCTTCTCCGTGTAACGCAAAAAAGCAAATGGCGGCAAATCTACTCCAGAGTTGATCCGCCGCCACTCTGGAGGCCATTTCTCAACACTTGCGTTTTCACCCCCTGTACACCGTCGCTGTGTGAACGAAACTCCAATCCGATCCAACTCTATCGTTTTACTTTTGCAGTTTCTTCGTATAAACGGTGCATAAGTAACAGACGATTGCTCCCCTCCCCAAGGTAGGCAAATCGAAAACCTTGTTGCTAAGTGGAGGTAGAGGAATAGGAGTAACTTCAACAGCCTCACTCATGATTGGCCCTCCCAAATACTGTCTCTAATTTAGTGGCTACAACTATTGGTCTAGATTGGCTATGTAGTAGTAGAATAGGAGAATTTTACACTAACTACTGACCAGATCTAGCGATGAACCACAATATAAGACATAACACGAAACAGATCAACACAGAGATATTGCTAGTTTTTTTTGCTCTTTTAACAGTGAATGGACCTGTTTAGTCTGACAGTGTTGCATGGAATTGGGCAGGAGTTTAGGGCTTAAGTGTGGGTGACAAGTGATGTTCATCTAATCATAGTTCTTACTCTACTTGATAGGATCACAAACCTGTGTCAAATATTTTAAATAGTTTTACATCAATCAAGTACATCAAAATATTGAATCCCTAGGTTTGTGAAATTTTGATGCCACCTGAGACATGAAAAGGTGAAGGATTTGCTGTATGTATTCAGATGCAGTCATCACTGCCCCCTTTCCACCCTTTCACCTGTGCTTTCCTCTCCTCCAGCACCATCAGACCTGGATCATGTGGCTCCGAGGGCACCATCTGGACCAGGGCTTGGCCAGCTGCAGATCAGGTCAACATCAACTCTGGCCAAACTGACCTTGGAACAGACTGGACCAGAAAATGGCACCAACATAGAAAAACAAAGACTCAGGAGAGACAGTACGGAAAACTAACACCTATAGTGATCTCGGAACGACTACGGCTTTGTGGTGTAAATGTGTGTAACCTAATGCCTTAGAGAAAATGATAAATTGTGCGCACAATTGTGACTTTGCAATCCCCAATCCGAATGTTTGTAGTGTACATGGGAGAGGATGGAATGTGTTTTTTTGACCATGCCATGTATCCAATGGCAAATGCTGACAATTTCCTATCGTCTAATTTCCTATTGCCCAAACCAAAAAATGTGTGTCCTTCGTGATGACTTTTGTCATTACAGTGGCACCTAGAAATATCAGGAAATCAGGAGAAAAAAGAGAGACCTTAAATCTTCGTTTTGGCTCCCAAGTTTTCCTAAACTCGTTGTGGATGTCACAACATGGAAAAATAAGTGCATTTCATCAGATATCCGGATATGTGTGGACAGGGTTAAAATACATGACGTCCATATCAGCCTTGTTTGTCGGCCAAAACCTGACCATGAGCATTGGGGAGGTACCAGACCCTGAGATTAACTATTAATCTAACTATTAAGCCATGATTCATGAAACCTTTTTGATTAATTGCATGAGTTAACATGTCCCCTTTGACAGGTGTAATGTAAAGCCAACCTTCCAAAACAAAGCCCTCAAGTGCCACACCTCCCAGAATTCATGCAGAGGAAAATCAGGCTAAAATCTGGGAGGAAAATCCAACAGAGCCAAGAGTGTCTGGATCAAAGCCACTGTCCACAGCCACAGACGGTGCAGTGCTCTGGATCAGGGAAGGGATCAGAGGACTGGAGCTTCACTGGGAAC
The DNA here is from genome assembly GCA_964034765.1 of Knipowitschia caucasica. NCBI lineage: Eukaryota > Metazoa > Chordata > Actinopteri > Gobiiformes > Gobiidae > Knipowitschia > Knipowitschia caucasica. The sequence continues at coordinate 31,870,773 of OZ035824.1, read as the reverse complement.
ACTAGTTGGACAAAAAAGAGAGTATTTATCAGTGAAGAACAGCTTGTACCTTAACAATTTGTGATTGGTCTTGATAAAAAAACAAACGCATAATTTATCTCTGCTGCCAGTTTGGAAGCTGGTCGGAAATGTTAAAGAGATTAGTGATTCCAATGGGACAAAACATGTGAAACCAAGGATAAACAAATCTATGTATGAGAGAGTTCTATAGTGGTTTGAATGTGGAGAGAATGTACCATTTCGATCAATTGAATCAAGGACAAGGACATTGTATTGTTCAATATGAGCAGAAAGGTTGGGATGACATAAAAGAGGCTGGGAGTGTTTAATTGACATAAGGGTAAGGGTTTAAGGAACACTTGTCCTAAAAGGGAAATGTGTCCTCTGCTTTTGAACTGTCCTTCACTGTTGCTAGGGCAGCCTGTCAGGAGCAGCCATCAAAGTGAATAGTTATAACAAGCTAGTGCAAATAAGATCGATATCCAGTGAATAATCTGTGGGAATTGTATTGAGCATTTTATTCACAGAGAAACAAGAAGTGCACTGCAAATTCCGGTTTAGCCTGTTGTTAGTAATGGTCAAACTCATATCTCTGAAAGATGAGACAACTATATACACTATAATAAATGCATACACAAGAGTGGAGTTAGCTAGGATTCTTATGCAAAAATCATGATACAGTCACAACTTTTAAAACTCCCATAATTGGATAGAGACACATTAATCGCCACTTTTCGTCCATTTAGAAATCTCTTGTGACACAAGGAAAAATGTGTATTATCCATATTTTGCATATTGTAGCTTCATTCTTAGCCTCATAAGGGACCTTTGCTATCGAATACTGAATATATTTGGTTCCTTTGACAGAATACAGTGGAAACAAAACCAGCCCAATTAAAGCACAAGTGATGTAACTGTACTGCAATAGCCCCACCAGCTATAACCCAACTCAATAATTGTAGTTTTCCAATATACCACATTAGCGGTCTCTTCACGCTGAAGAATAATAATTTACCATTTCCTCAAAGGCCCTGCTGTATGTTTCGAAATTCTTCAGCTATTTCATTTTTACACACATTCTTTCATTAGGATGTGACCTTGTGAGTACCATTTACCGTTATTTTATAGTCTAAAGATGAACTT
>OZ035824.1:31703650-31869620 GCA_964034765.1 Knipowitschia caucasica | reverse complement strand
ACTTTGAAACCGCTGGGTAGAAAATTGCCACCTCCAATTTCAGGACCACTGTGCTCGACCGGGAAAAAGTGCCTTGCCTTCTCCTGGTGAGTTCAAATATCTCTTCTTATTTCCAATCCAATCCAATTAATTATTACAGCAAGTGCTGCACACAAGACAATGAAAAAAAAAAAAAAAAAAACTCTATAGTTTGAGTCATTATCTTATTTTGTCAGATGGATATAGAAGTTGTGTTTGACAAAGGCATATTTGCATAATCTATCTTTAGTTTTACATAGGCAGGCAGAGAAAACCTTCAATTCGTAATTTTCTTTTCTGAAAATGCGTCTAATAAAAGACAAAGCCAATGAAGTAAAAAACTGCTTTACAACTTTGGTGAACAGGTAAGTCACCAGGTAAGTAACTCACCAGGTAAGTAGGTCACCCAAAACTCTTTACAATGTTCAGAGTTTAGATATGTTTCCATTCTCTCCACGATGATGGAGATCTCAGAAGCTCCATCCAAGCAGGCAAGGCAAGGCAAGGCAAGTTTATTTGTATAGCACAATTCATACACAAGGCAACTCAAAGTGCTGAACAAGATAGCATTAAAATCATAAATAATCACAGAACATTAAAACGAAAGATAAAAATATAAAATCCCTCAGTTGTATGCACAGCTAAACAGCACTGTTTTTAACTTGGTTTTAAACATTGTCAGAGAGGAGGCCTGTCTCACATCTTCAGGAAGATTGTTCCAGATTTTAGCAGCATGAATCTGAAAAGCAGCCTCCCCATGTTTAGTTCTGACTCTGGGCACTAACAGGAGTCCAGTCCCTGTGCTCCTCAGAGTCCGGGCTGGTTCATATGGGACTAACATGTCACTAATATATTTTGGTGCGAGGCCATGGAGAGACTTGTACACAAGCAGAGCTGTTTTAAAGTCTATTCTCTGAGCCACAGGAAGCCAGTGCAGGGACCTGAGGACTGGACTAATGTGGTCGTACTTCCTGGTTCTAATCAGGACTTGAGCTGCTGCATTTTGAATGTACTGCAGCTGTTTTACAGCCTGTTTGGAGAGACCTGTGAGCAGGCCATTGCAGTAGTCTAACCTACTGGAGACAAATGCATGGATAAGAATCTCTAAGTCTGCTTTAGACACTATGTTTTTGATCCTGGCAATGTTTTTTAGATGGTAAAAAGCTGCTGATGTTACTGATTTGATGTGGCTATTAAAATTTAAGTCTGAGTCCAGTATTACCCCTAGATTTCTGACCTTGTTTGAAGTTTTTAGGGAGAGAGACTGTAGATGACAGATGACGCTCTCTCTTTTTTTCTGGGGACCTAAGACAATCATTTCAGTTTTGTCTGCGTTTAGCTGAAGGAAGTTGTTTTGCATCCACTCACTGATCTGTTGGATACAGTGAAGGAGTGAGTCCACTGGTCCATGTTCTCCTGCAGTCAGTGAAACATAGATCTGAGTGTCGTCTGCATAGTTATGATAGGAAACTTCGTTTCTGCGTATTAACTGACCTAACGGCAGCATGTAGAGATTGAACACAAGAGGTCCCAGGATCGACCCCTGTGGGACTCCACAGGTCAGGGCCATATGATCTGAGACACAGTTTCCAATCTCCACAAAGTAGTTCCTGTCTTCAAGGTAAGACCTAAACCAACTTAGGGCGGTGCAAGCGACGCCAACCCAGTCCTCTGTAAGAGGATCTCATGGTCGACGGTGTCAAAGGCAGCACTTAGATCTAACAAGATTAAGATTGAGACTTTGCCTGCGTCAGTGTTGAGCCGGATATCATTTGTAACCTTGACGAGAGCAGTCTCAGTGCTGTGGTGGGGTCTAAAGCCGGACTGAAACATATCAAATGAGTTGTTGATTATCCAGATTATCCAGAATTAAGGGACATGTTTACTATCTGTGTGAGTGAAGGTAACAGACTGCTCAGAACAGACTTTAGAAATCTAGTGGGTAGTACATCCAGGCTGCATGTGGAGGAGCTCAAATTGGAGATTATCTCTTGGACAGTTTGATCATTTACAGGTGCAAAGTAAGTTAGCTCAAAGAGCTTTTCTGGCTGTTGGATTGTTATCTGTGGATTGGAGACAATGGAGTTTTTGATGCCTTGAACCTTGTCATTGAAAAAATGTGCAAACTCATTACATTTACGTTTGGAAGTAAGCTCTAATGGCATTTGAACAGGGGGGTTTGTTAATCTATTAACTGTTGAAAACAGAACACGCAGATTGTTGCTGCAGCCTTCAATCATTTCAGAAAAATACCTTTCTCTCGTACTACGTAGCACCTGGTTAAACTCGCACAACTTATCTTTGAAGATCTTGTAATCAACCTGGAGGTTGGACTTGCGCCACTTCCGCTCGGCCCTCCGGCACTCTCTCTTTTGTGCCCTGACCGAGTCTGCTTTAGCCCACGGCGCCTTCTGCTTATTTTTCACTATTTTAACCTTCACAGGAGCGATTGTGTCCAGAACTTTCAAAACACTAGAGGTGACAGAGTTAAACAGTTCATCTATAGTAGAATACGATGCATTCTCAAAGTTTATCATTCCCATAAATAGTTCACCCGTATTTTCATTTATGTGTCTTCTTCGTACAGTTGCAGAGTCCACTGGTGGTTTGTTAGTGAAACACATATCAAAAAATATACAAAAATGATCCGAAAGCGCAACATCGACCACGCTTACATTAGAAATGTTCACCCCCTTTGTAACTAACAGGTCTAGAGTGTGCCCTCTGCTGTGGGTGGGGCCACTCACATGCTGAGTGAGACCAAAAGATTCAAGAACAGAACTCAGCTCTTTAGCATTTCTGTCATCAACATTATCCATATGAATATTAAAATCACCTGTAATAACTAAACTATCAAAATCTGTGCATACAACTGAAAGCAACTCTGTAAAATTATCAATAAAACTGTGACATGACTGCGGTGGCTTGTATAGGACAACGAAAAGTATTGGAGGAGATTGTTTTTGTTGTATTTTAAAAGACACATATTCAAAAGACGGAAACTTCCCAAGAGACATTTTATGGGAGACAAAGTGGTCTCTGAAAATGGCAGCTAAGCCTCCTCCTTTTTTGTTTTCCCGTATTTCAGATTCCAATTTGAAATTTGGTGGTGATGCTTCTATTAAAACTGCATTTTCTGTATTTTGGTCAAGCCATGTTTCAGCCATGAACATAAGATCTAGATTATAAGAACAAATAAAATTATTGATTAAAAAAGACTTGTTACAAAGAGATCTGACATTTAGCATAGCAAGTTTCAAAGTTTCAGGATCAGCGGTTGTGGTCGGCTGATTCTTACACGGAACAAGAATTAGATTTTCCTGATTAGACTGATTAACTTCAGATGTTTTTCTGTTATGTATTCTTTGTGTTATCACTAAGGGAATGGCACAGGCGGCTTCATGACAGGGCCCCAGCCGGGTCTCTCCTCTAACTAGACTGCCAGTGGCTGCGAAGCAGAGACCCTGTGCATCCTAGTGTTTAGAGAAAAGAGGGGAAGGGGAAGGCGGGGGAAGAGGATGGAGAGGCGGGTGGTTCTTGGGAGTTGGACGGGGGGGGGGGTTGAAGGTGGATGGGTTTTTGGTGATAGGTTAGGGGAGGGGCAGGCTGAGTTGGGTGGTGGACGAGGGGGGAGTGGAGGTGGAGGGTTTCTTGGTGCTGAGTTAGGGGGGAGGTGGGCTAAATGAGCAGGAGGGGGGGTTGAATACTTAGATAGATAGATAGATAGATAGATAGATATATATACTTTATTGATCCCGAAGGAAATTGTGTACTCGTCCCTTGCTCGCAATCATACAACGATACATACATAGGTAAGAATTATAAGATGCAAAAGTTAAAAACGAGACAATAAATACATTAAAAACATTAAAAGAGAAGTTAAGGCACTGCAAAACAATTCTCAAGACACCCCACCCCCCCCCCCCCCCCCCCCCCCTGCTCCTCCCTGAAGTGGCTTTGTTATAGAGCCTGATGGCGTTGGGGACAAAAGAGTTTTTTAATCTGTCCCTGGAGCACCTCAGAGAGAGGAGTCTGGAGCTCATGGTGCTTCTCTGGCGGGAAAAAAATGAATTCAGTGGGTGGCTCTGGTTGGACAAGATCACCCTGATCTTGGAGAGCGTTCTTTGCTCTACCACCTCCTCCACTGAATCCAGGCCCAGACCCACCACAGAGCCCGCCTTTCTAATGAGCCGGTTCAGCCTCTCAGTGTCCCTCTTTCGTGCACTGCCCCCCCAACAGACAACTGCATAGAAAAGGACACTAGACACAACAGACTGATAAAACATGTAGAGAAGCTTATCACAGACCCTGAAAGATGCCAATCGCCTCAAAAAGTACATCCTACTCTGCCCCTTCTTGTACACAGCGTCCATGTTGGCTGCCCAGCTCAGCTTGTTGTTCAGCTGCAGCCCCAGGTACTTATAGGTGGAAACCACTTCCACCGCAGTTCCCTCGATAATAATGGGCTGCAGAGAGGGTGGTGCCCGGCGAAAGTCCAGCACCACCTCCTTAGTTTTGGCTGAGTTTAAAAGAAGCTTGTTCTGCTGGCTCCACTCCACAAAGTTCTCAACCAAGCCTCTATACTCCCCTTCATCACCCCCCCTGACGCATGCCACGATTGCAGTGTCATCTGAGAACTTCTGCATGTGGCATGTCTCAGAGTTGTAGCAGAAGTCACTCGTATAGAGGGTGAAAAGGAGGGGCGAGAACACAGTGCCCTGCGGTGCACCCGTGCTACAGGTCACTGTTGAGGACCTACAGCCCCCCCCTCGCACGTACTGGGGCCTGTCGGTTAAATAATCCGTGACCCAACGCACAAGAAGAGGGTCCACATCCATGTTGGTGAGCTTCTCCTGGAGAAAGATGGGATGGATGGTATTAAAAGCACTGGAGAAGTCAAAGAAAAGCATCCTCACAATGCATCCTCCCACATCCAGGTATGTGAGGGCACGATGTAGCAGGTAGAGGACTGCATCCTTGACCCCCACCCTCTCCTGGTAGGCGAACTGAAGAGGATCCCTCGTCGTCTCCACTTGGGGCCGCATGATCTGCAGGACCAGTCGCTCAAAAGTTTTCATCACATGTGATGTAAGAGCGACTGGCCTATAGTCATTAAGCACCAGAGGGCGTCCCTTCTTGGGGACCGGGACGATGCAAGACGTCTTCCATAGAGAAGGGACTCTCCCGCGCCGCAAACTTAGGTTGAAGACCTGCTGTAGGGGGTCTCCCAGCTCAGCAGCGCACGTTCTCAGTAGCCTAGGACAGACCCTGTCAGGACCAGCAGCTTTCCTTGGGCGTATGAGTTGCAGCTGCCTTGTCACCTGGTCTGCTGTGATGGCAAGTGGGGTTAGAGGAGGGACGGGTGGATTTTGTGGGAAAATTTGAGTTGGACGCCCTAGGTGCCTTTGGAGGTACGTATGGGGAGTAGTTTTGAATGTTAAATAGGACTCTTGATCTGGCTACAGTGGGTGTGAGAGGAGTAGTCTTCATTGCAGATCTTATCATGCCTGCCGAGTGTTCCGGTAATTCCAGTAGTGAAGGCGGGGATAGAAAACAAAGGGAAAGGTCGTCCTCATTTTCCCTAGATGGAGTGGATGTAGCGGGGGGGACCCAAGCCGGGTCCATGGAAGGTGATGAGGGAGTCTTTGGTGGAGACAGAGGTGGTTGAGGAACCCCCAGTACAGGCTTGACTGTAGCCTGGAGCAATGGGAGAAGCTTCACGGGAGCTGTAGGTGGGGAAGGTGCTGCTGAAGATGATGGAGCAGCCACTGCTGCTGCTGAAGATGATGGAGCAGCCACTGCTGCTGCTGTATCCACTGCTGCTGGTGGTGCTGTATATGCTGATGGCGCTGATGAAGATGTGGCAGCTGCTGATGATGCTGGTGGTGGAGGCGTTGAGCTCTTTCGGAGCCGTGGAGGAGTTGAGTTCTTTTGGAACCTTGGAGGTGTTGAGTTCTTCTTGAATCGTGGAGGTGTGGAGTTCTTTTGTGGCGGTGGGGGTGCAGAGACCTCGGGACTCGGTGGAGATGGTTGTGATGTCTGTGCCCTTTGCTTCTTCTTTCTCCCTTTCAACGGCTGCAAGCGCTGCGAAGGCTGAGGTCTTAGGGCAGATGCAAAGTTATCCATCAACACTTTTACTCCGTAGTTGTTCAGATGTGGACCTTTTTCTTCAAAAAGCTCGTGTCTATTCCAGAACAGATTAAAGTTTTCAATGAAGCCAAGTCCTCTGCGTGAACACTCATTGAGTAGGAATGTATTTAGCTGATACAGACGGCTAAACTTCTCCATTTTTCCATCTATATTTGGAAGTGGTCCACTAAGAAAAATGTTTATGTCCATTTTCTTGAGGTCATCCAGTAACAGCGTTAAATCCATTCGTAACTTCTCGCTTGCCTTCTCATAGATATCTACCGCCCCCGTGTGGATCAATAATGTACGCACACCACTGTTCTCAGATAACACTTTAGGCAGAAGAGTCCTTATCTCAGCAACTTTTGCAGAGTGAACTGAGACAGTGAGCATGGACTCCATGTTTACATTTTTCACCGAACCATCTCCGATAAGGACACAGTTTGTCCTTGGTGGAGGCGCTGTAGTTGTTAGCGGCTTTGTTGTTTCAGAAAGGGGTAAAAAGCGGTTTGAAGTCTTCAGAACATTTAGTTGTGGCCTTATTTCACTCCTATTGTCATTCTTAGCTTTGTCAACTTTGGGTTTAGCTCCACGATTGTTCCAATAATTCTCATTGTTGATTTTGGGAAAAGAAATGACGTCATAACTTACATTTCCAGTCTGTCCATTCATCCCATTTTCACTCATTGGAAAAGTCGGGTTTAGTCCCATTTCTGTTTCCACAATAGATATCCGTGTTTGAAGAGATTTGAGCTGATATTCCAGAGCACAACAGCCGCCGCAGACGCTTCTCCGTCTCTTTCGTCCCGACATGACTAAAGTTGATAAATTCCACAAAGCTGAAGTGTGTAGAAGGAGTAATCCTCGTTTTGTAAATAAAATGATTAAAGGAGAAACAAAAAATGTAAATAAAATGATTCAAGGATCAATGATTCAAGCAAAAGCAGAGCAGAGAGACACAACTGCTCTCTCGAGAAGCAGGAAGCAGCTGCTTCGTTCACGTCACAACCCTCCTCCTCCCCATCTCCGCCTCGTTCCAGGCCAGCTCTTTCATCCTTCTCCTAACTACCACCACCAGGGTCTAGGCCCCAGGGGATTTCATCTCATAATCTCTTTCCCCTTCAGCAATCATACAGTGCGCTGCTAGAGTCTAAGCGCCAAATCCTAACCACATTCCGTGCAGCGCAATAAATGTAATCTTGAAAGTATTGTCCTCAGAGTCATATGTGTAATATATGTAGTGTCAGATTATCTGCCAATCAGCATAAAATTCTAATATCCATGTTTTGTCTGTTTGTGTCCCTCCAGATTAAATAACGAAGACATAGGAGCAGTAAGTCCATGGGGAGCGTGATGACCAATGTTCATAAACGTTTAAAAAAGTCCTTAAATGTCCCGTATCATCACTGTCACTACATCAACAAGAAACAAGGCAAAAAAAGAGTCTATAGGGAGCACATTGCGCAGACAAATCAACTATTTGTGTGTTCTTCTTGCGGATTTTACATTACGCAACCTTTAACATCTCTGCTTTTACCTGTAATATTATTATTTTCTTCACATTCACAAAGACAACTCTGAGAACCTCGCATCAAAAATCCTTCACATCTTTCCATCTGTGACCCTGTGGCGCTCCTTCTCCCATCAAACACCACTCAGGAAATCCTGTTTGCCCGAGGACCACTGCATTTCAAAAGGTCGGCTTCTGTATGTACGCAAACAGGAACTATAATTTCCCTCGGCACCGCGACCGAGCACGGTATGACAAACACACGGACGCACACACACACACACACACATACACAGGGCTATCAGGTCCCCTCAGAGCGTGCTCCGAAACATCGCTCACATCAACCTAATTTTGCCCAAGGCTCTTCTCACCTGCTTGCAAAGTGGAGCAAATAAATTCACAAATTTTCCCTCGCACGAAAGCTCTGACCGTACATCTCTGTAGGGACCACGAAATTTTCCCTGGAGGACGCTGAGGAAAAATAATATTGTCAATTGTTTTCAGTCTGTTACAATTACAAATGTCATAGAAGAGGAATGGAGGAGTCCTAAGAGAGGTCTCAAGCTTTCGTGTGTGTGTTTATGTGTGTGTGTGTGTGTGTGTGTAGAGGGGGTGACTTTGCCGACAGCGCCTGGTGAGTGTTTATTTGATAATTTCCCATGCTTGCTGGCTGCACAGTGTTTAGTCATGAATATTAATACTACGCTTCACGACCAGAGCAGTGCGCAGGACTCAGTGGGCCGGAAGAGACCGCTGAACAATGCTGTGGAAAATCAGAGGCGCTAATTTGAAGAGGGAGCTGTGGGTTTGGAGTGTAATGGAATTATGGAGCCATTCAGAGTGCGTTATTAAAATGCAGAAGAGGGAGGAGGAGTTGGATGTAGTGTGGGTGTAGTGGAGCAGCGGCTCTACTCTGAGAATGTATTCACGAAAGTTTTGGATGTGTTAGAAGGTAATGGACAAGAGCAAAAATTCCATTCTACATGTTCATATTCAGCTTGTTTCTTAAGTCAGCATTTTTTGCCATGTGTAGAATTTCACACACTACTCAATTTATTTTTGTACTGTAAAGCCCAGAATCACAAAAGGAGTCCTTTTCGAAGGCTTTACAAGGTTGTCGATTCACCAACAAGAGATCAGAGAATCAAACAAACAAATGAATTGCAATTTTAACAGTTGTCTATTATTGGTCCATAGGGAGCAGGATGACCAATGTTCATAAAAGTTCATTTATGTCCAGAAAAGTTACGGATCATCACCAACCTTAGAACCACCTGCACCCACTATCGGCAAGGGACGAGTCAAAAGATAAATAAATAAATAAAAACAGTGGCAAAACCTTGGGATGCCCATATCGAGCGATGGATCCGCTCCCACAGTCAGACAGGCTATAGATCCAGGACTAAGGCTGCAGAAATAAGAAATAAAGTAATTGTAAATAAAAGTAATTTCTTCTTCAAATTTATTTTTCAGTGTGATGCTAGCTGTTTCACGGTATTTTCGCCTATATACTTAAAAAAATGTAAGCAATTTTTGAATAAAGTTTTTTTGGTATGGTGTGTCCTTGTCCAGTGCCCATTTAACTAGCGGCAGGTAAACATGATACTATAAAGTCTCTTTGTTGTCGTGCCACCCTCACTCTCTCGTGTCTCTTGTCTGTCTCGTTACGCTACAGCACTACCTGGTTGCACGGTACAATGTGTGCAGATGGCTTCTATAGGTTGACTGTAATGGCCTCCCTCCGCTCGGGGATATTACATTGACCTTTAGACCACCACTTCAGATTACCTTGACATCTGTAGGTGGGTTTCTAAAAGCTAATTAATCCCTGCTGACCTGAAGTTTGGCTGCACGGGCCGAAACAGCCGCAGTTTTGGGCTATAAAACCTGCTTGGATAGAGCCCTCTGCTGCTCCCACGTGGGCTGAACTTGACAAATGGTGGAACACTTTTCTCTGACAGCTCTGTGGAGATGTGTCAGATATTAGGGAGTGAAATGTGACATTTTAGTCTCTAACAGATTGGCTTCTTCAGATTGTGAACAGTTCATGTACATCCAGCTACAGGCTTGGATTATTGGGCATCCTTAAAAGCCGGGGTTCCTAACAGAAAGTGTCTTGTTAAAGTGAAATAATTTGGGCTGATAGTAAGGATGATCCTCTCTTTTGCACTTTTCTGTCTGATCTAAAGATGTTACAGACGCCAAAGATACATACATTTGAAAACTATTTTGAATCTGAGGATCTAGTCAGACGGATTGTATGTTCTATTTTTTGTGGTTTGAAAGTTGGATACCCTGGCCTTATCAATATGAAAGAAACAAGTGGGATTGAAGCTACAACTCCAGATTTGTTTTATAATGAAAGAACATATTAACACATAATTATCACATCCAAAAAAAGCAGAGCCGCCTGGCCATAGTCTGACCTGTACCATCTGGCCCATATCACGGCTGCTTCTATTCATGGATTCTCATGGCATCACTTGTATAGCCAGATCCCTTCAGATTCCTATGACAACAAACAGGTATCATAGTGAGGAGACTGTGGCTGTAAAGTGCCAGACTGATGTTCTGTCCTTAGGCAAGAGACTTCACCCACATTGCCTAGAATGAGTGTGGTGTGTGCGTGAATGGTTGGTGGGGGTCTGAGGGGCAGGTGCAAGCCCCCGTGATCCAAGATGGCGCCCTATTCAAATGAATGGCTTGGGGGACGAGCTCCCATGATGCGTTGCGCCAAATACGCGTGTGTGGCTCTCATGCACGTGCACAGAGGGGCTCGGCCGCACTCTGACCAATCAGAGCTTTGGATTTAAAGAAAACCGAAGGATTTAAGAAGAAAAAAAAGTTCAGGAGGACAAGGGACACTAAAATCAACACAAAATCCGCAAAAGGTGCTCTATCAGCTGAGGTTGAGCTGTTGTAGTTTACATTGAGTTCTATGGGACTTTTTTCTGGGTAGTCCGTGTGAATTTAGTCTGCAGTACCACGGGCGCCCCCTGTGCCCATACCCTATCCAGTTATTATTATAGATCCATGGGCAGGTGGCACATACTAGTTGCCTCACTTCGGTCAGTGTGCCTCAGGGCAATTGTGCTTTTTTGTCGTTGTTAATCACCACTGTATGGTGCCATCTTTGAGTATCCAAAAAGTGCTGTATAAAACAAATACATTATCATTATTATTATTATAATAACGGTGGCAGAGTGGATAGCACTCTCGCCTCTCAGCAAGAAGGTTCTGGGTTCGAATCCTGGTTGGAAAAGGGCCTTTGGGTGGAGTATGCATGTTCTCCCCGTGTCTGCGTAGGTTTCCTCCGGGTGCTCCAGGGACCCCACCACTAAAAACATGCACAGTAGGTATGAATGTAATGAGTGAGTGAATGGATGGTGTTGATTGGGGCTTTGATGCGCCAGTATTTTCGGCTTCTGTCATCACCGTGCTGAGAGAATGAAACAATATCTGAACTCTGAACCTGGTAAAGCGCTTTGGGTGACCTTGGTCTGTAAAAACGTGCTATATAAATAATGCACTTGCTTACTTACTTACTTATTCCTACAATTATAATCACAGACTTTGCGCGGACTTCTTCCGACTCATTTCTTCTTATTTCATTCCAAGCTTGTAGCTCATTGTCGATTGTACGCTGTAATGAAAATCTTAATCAACTTGAAAATTCAAACTTTTTAATGAATGAAAAAGTTTTCTTCCGGGTGCTCCAGGGACCCCACCACTAAAAACATGCACAGTAGGTATGAATGTAATGAGTGAGTGAATGGATGGTGTTGATTGGGGCTTTGATGCGCCAGTATTTTCGGCTTCTGTCATCACCGTGCTGAGAGAATGAAACAATATCTGAACTCTGAACCTGGTAAAGCGCTTTGGGTGACCTTGGTCTGTAAAAACGTGCTATATAAATAATGCACTTGCTTACTTACTTACTTATTCCTACAATTATAATCACAGACTTTGCGCGGACTTCTTCCGACTCATTTCTTCTTATTTCATTCCAAGCTTGTAGCTCATTGTCGATTGTACGCTGTAATGAAAATCTTAATCAACTTGAAAATTCAAACTTTTTAATGAATTAAGTTTATCCAGGTCACATCCAACGAATACACTTCATCACAACAACTCAAAACAAGATTAACATTCCGAATAGTTCACAGCGACATATTTTGCCACGTACTTTTTTTGTCCTGGTTTTTAAATGTTCCTTCCACAGACTGCAGCAGCGTGTTTGTCCCAGAATCGGAGCTCCTCGTGGGATTAAGCCGCTGCAGCACTCGGAGGAGGATTCGCTGCGTTCAGCAATAAGCCGGAGATGGAGGTGGCATTTCTCTGATAACACCGGGCTTTTTCTTTACCCCGTGTGAATCACAAGCACCTGCAAAACAAACTCGCCATTTATCTGCTCTGAACTTTCAGGCATTTTTTCTGTAAAAGTGATGTTATATAAAAAGCATAAACACGACTATTTAAGTGTTGCACCTGCTAAAGCGCTCTGCCATCTAGTCAGTTTTTAAAATCTCCATTTAGTTACGCAAATGTGTACTGCTGTGAGGAGGCGATGGGAGAAATGTGATGGCACGGAGCTTACTCGCCTTACTGCCACCTCACAAAGCAAGATGTATTTTTTTTTTTTTAAAGACTAAATAGTAAGTCAGTAATCTTAATTTCAATAGTTCATTTAAAAAAACAGATACGTGCTAATTGAAAAATATATTAAGGCTTACTATTTGCCCTTTACCAAGTAGTTTTTTTTGGAAAAGCCTGGCCTATTTTATTGTCATACAAATAAAGTGTAATTCTTTCAAATGTACTGCCATTAAATAAAATGTGTTGAAGATTGAAGCAAGAGGAATAAATCTTTTGGACACATTTTCAAATTGGATCTTATTTTGTATAATGCATTTGGGATCATTTCCATTCAATCCACACACAGTGACAGAAGCATCACTGGCATCACCAAAACATAGTCATCAACATCTATTCACTCTCAGTACATGCCTATTCTGCATGTTTTAAGTGGTAGGGAGAAACCGGAGCGCCCAGAGGAAATCTATGCAGACATGGAGAGAACATGCAAATTCCATCCAGAAAGGCCTTGTGCCAACCGGGAATCAAACCTTCTTGCAGTGAAGCACAAAACTGTGACAAACAAGTCAATATCCGAAACATTAACATGTGAGACCAACATTTGATATAATACGCCAAACCTTTGTGTTTGTTTTGTTTTTCATTTTGGTATTGAGGAATTATTATTTATTTTGTGCTGTATGCTCCTCATTCCTACTGTTCTGTAACATGTGATGCAACACTGGCATTTCCCCACTGTGGGACAAATAAAGGATCTCTTAATGTGGATGATTATGGTTTACAGTCCACTTTCAAAATATTCTAAATTTCTGAGATCTTTTCAGTTGGGTTTTTACAAGCTGTGAGCCTACAATTAACACTATAACAATAGAAGACTGGATATGTGTCACTCTGCATGTACTGAGTCTGTCAAATGATTGAATATTTGATTGTGACACTTTCAAAAAGTTAGCATTCCTCCTGTGGATTTTTGCCTGATCCTCTTGTTTCAGACCATGGATCCATCTCTGCTCTGTTCTGGACCATAGACTGTATATATTAATGGACAGAGTCACGCCTATCTCCGCCGTTCTAACTAATGGGCCAAAAAATGTGCTCTACTGGAGCAATCCAAAATGGCCGCAAGTGGTCCCGCCCACAAGAAAATTGTGAAAAAACGCATCTGCGCATGCGTCAGCCGGTGCAGCTCCATTCATCTGAACGAGAGACTTCAAAAAATTCACAGCAAGTAAACTAGAGTGGACCAAAAAAATCCACCCCCCTCAGCATTGACAGAACGGAGCTTTGGGCCAAGAGCCAACTTTTGGTCCATCCTGTAAAGACGTTTTTGAGAGGTCTGCCAATGCTATATGTTAGCATTGGCTAATTCTACTTCTGGGTCCACCACCATTGGCCCGGGGTTGTATTGCAAGCATGTCAGCGCACGTCATTTTGGCCACTTTTGAGCTGGGACCCTCCCCCACTGGTCTGGACCCATGCAAAACCATGCAAAACCACGAACACTGTACTGCAGCAACATCTCAGGCCTAATTTTTCAAGCTGCTATGCACACAGCCTGGTAGTACTAACCCAATCGTGCTGATCTCATCTCCTTTGCATTTTACCAGCACCACCTGAATTAAAACTATGTAATATCTGTGACACATAGAGTTGTCTCAGGTGGAGCTTCAGATGATGTGATAAGAATGTTTTCTATCAAAGCACCAATGTATAATTCATATCTCACTCTGATTATTCACTTCAACCTAACAACTTGACTTGGAGATTATTCGGCTTGTTTTGAGATGTTTGAGAGGCGTGCTTAGAGTGGACAGAAATCCACCTCCGACCTGTCTGATAACAAGCACAGAAGGCCATTGAGGTGATGAGATGATTGTGTGCAAGTTGTTGGAGAGGTCACAACTCCTGGTTACAGAAACATGTGATTTCAGCATCATTGTGGGTTTTGAGGTGAGTTTAAATGAGGGGGGAAAAATCATGAAGTTTCTGCCAGAGTGTGAACAATTACAGGTTATCACAATAGGAGAGCCAGTGAGTAATGACAGAATACAAACAAAGCAAAATAGATGTAAATAGATTTGAAATACAAACTACATTTAGCATCTGGATGGCATTAGCGGATTTGAACACAATCTGTTCTTGAAAGTCACAGCTCGTCTCCCACAAGCATGTCACTCTGTTCTTATTGTTTAATTCAGTACAAAACCTTTCTTCTTTCATTTGGAGCAGCCTGCGATTTCACTTCATACCAGCACAGACACAAACACATTTCATTTTCAACTTGTTTTTTATGTCCAGTCTGTCAAAAATATAGATGTTTTGTCTCTTCGAGGATACATTCAACTGGAAAAAATAAGAGTTATCTTAAAAAAAATATCTCATTGTTCACTCCCAAAATGATTTTCTTCTACTAAAAATATCACTTGATGGTATTCCATTTGTTCACAATGTTTTTTTCTTCCAAAAAATGAAAAGTTAAAGCTTATTTCATCACTAAAATCCCCTTGGGCATAAAGCTTTCTTTTATTTATTTTTTCACATTCACCATTAGTAACTCCAGCCTGTTACATAAAAGCTAAATGTCTTTGTTTTGTGATTTTCATTGTTGTTCTGTGCACAACACCACATCGATGATTATGGTTGTGGTGTGGAAAAAAAAGTCAAATTTAAACCTGAATTCTTAATGTGCTTATTGTTTCTCCATAAATCATAATATGGCATACAGAATATAACACACCTACAGAGGTTACTGGCCAACCTCTGTAGGTGACCAGTAACCTCTGACCCAACCCCCCACAATGCTTTGGGCCATTAGAGTATTGTTGTACAAAATTGTGCATTTATAGAAAACACTAAACCTTTTTGACACGCAAATAAGAGGCCAAAACGTCAAGCATGAGCTGTTTATTGTAACATTACGGCCAATAATAAGATTTCCTTTTTAGCCCATGCAAAGTTAGACAACATTTGAAAAAGTACTAGCCCGGTTGTACCACACCATAGTACAAATGACATTTCGTACTAAGGTCTGGAGGTGCTCCATTGAGCTCCGTGAACAGATGGGAGGGTTAACTCCTTTTGCAGATTGAAACGATTGGATCTGAGTTTACCGTGACGTATGTAGTGCGCCCGAGTCTGTTGTTAGCATTTAGCCTAGCCATCTCCTTTGCCGCTAACGGAGCCCGAGGGGAGTAGCGCCACAATTTTTTCCAGCGATTTACATTGGTTAAACATTCCTCTTGCTCCGGCTTCAAATTCTTGATAGAACCAGACTGGATTACTTTACTATCACATATTTCGCCATTACAAAACTACAACCTGCCTGTTCGACGCAAACTCTTGACATCACCCACAACTAACTACAACACCTGCCTTCCGCGCTCTCTGAATGGTCGGTCGAAATTCAACCGATTGTAATCGCTAACACAGGGACCAGACCCAGACGTTACATGCAGTGAAATGAAGACTGAACGGAGTGTACGGATGGCTAAGGCCAGGCTAGGTCTAACCCTGTATTGATCAAATTAAACTACTGTTTTTTGGCTAGTGCTTAAACCTAACTCTTTAGGTTTCTGTCTTTAGGTTCAAATATTCCAAAGTATTATTCCTTTCCCTGATTTAAAAGTAAAACATAAATAACACTGTGCCTTTGCAGCCTAACGAAAGGTGGTCTCTAACGAAAGGAGAGAAAGATGGACTCTCTCGTCTTGTCACTGCTCAGTCCGTCCTCTCACCTTCCCCCAAACGCCTTCCGACCGCCTGCTCTGAACCCAGAGAGGACCCCACCATTGTGCCGTGACTCCACGCTGACAAAAATACGAGGAATAAATGTGACGAGAGCGACAGAGGGAGAAAAATGAGAGGACGAGAAGAGCAGAGACCTTTCCAGTTCAGAGTAATGTGACAGAATGCAGCTACATGACAGCGTTATGAAGGCCACAATGTCACGGGGAAGGAAGGAGTTCTCTTTGGCTAAAATGTTGTAGGACGTAAATGTGCTCATCTAACACACTTGTACCGCCTTTATTTTTATTTAAAAATTATGTATTTATTTAAGATTATTATGGATTGTCCCTTGAGATTAATCATATTTATTATTCTCCAAGGGGTACCTATCAAATAAACCCAACCAACAGTACAATGGATGGATGGAACAGTACAATGCTGTTCTGAAAATAAGATGCATTATAAATGAGAGATTACATATTGTGATTAATGGCAAGGTAAGTTTATTTGTATAGCACAGTTCATAAACAAGGCAACTAAAGTGCTAAACAAAACAAGATACATAAAAAGACATTAAAATAATAAATATTCACAGTAAATTAAAAAAAGAGTCCAGATACATTCCTTTAGTTGTATGCACAGCTAAACAAAACTGTTTTTTTATTCTGAATTTGAACGTTGTCAGAGAAAAACCCTGTCTCATATTTTCAGGAAGATTGTTCCAGATTTTAGCTTAATGTATACACCTTACTCATGTTTTATTTATTGTTTTGGCTTTGGAGCATAATATTTGCATTGCTATTCACCCGTTGTTTCTTTCTCTGGACTCTGGACACCCTGCCCTGATGTAGACCTGTTCCCAAGCTGCTGCAGGGGGGTCGGCAGTTCTGCGATCCCCCTGTTACAGGTATCACAAAACGGAAATACTGAAGAGGATCAAGACAAAAAGCAATGCCTCTGTATTTGAAAATATTTTAATCGTAGACAAATACTAAATTCTACTAAAAATAATAGAAATATATATCCATTTATATGAGCTATCTGACAAAAGTTGTAAAATGTTCGAAAACCGATTTTGGTTTATTTGTGATAAAAATACAGTGGACGTGAAAATAATGCATTTTTTGGTTATCCTACTCTATCTTCTCTGTCTTCTTCAAGGACAATTCTTGGAAAGTCTAATTTGACAGTGTAGTTGAGGGTAATCATAGACCTATCCCTCTCCCCCCCCTCCCCCTCTCTCCTGCTCCTTCCCCGTGAGCTGCACTGAAGCCAGTGTAGAACATTGTGCGCTTGGCTGAGGGGATCGGCCGCGGTCTTCCATCTGTCCAGGACCGGATCACAGCTGACCCTCTAACCCTGGACATGAGATTATTCAAGTCCCTCTCAGGCAGGGGGCTCTCACCCAAGAAAAGTTTCTTCCCTTACTTTTGACTGGTTTTACTTTGCAATCTCATGTTAAATAATAGTAGATAAGATATTTTTGCATGCATTTCATTCATTTTTCATGTTATGTTGCAGCATGAGCATCTGCACCGTTACATGTCCACGGTGTGTATGTATATACTGTAGTTGTTTTATTATTTCTTTCATGTATGCTTTAATATCTATTTTCTACTTTTTATCAACTTGTT
Source organism: Knipowitschia caucasica (assembly GCA_964034765.1). Taxonomy (NCBI): domain Eukaryota; kingdom Metazoa; phylum Chordata; class Actinopteri; order Gobiiformes; family Gobiidae; genus Knipowitschia; species Knipowitschia caucasica. The sequence continues at coordinate 31,852,007 of OZ035824.1, read as the reverse complement.
TGCACCTTATACCAAAGCAAATTCCTAGTTTATGACTTTGTTAATTACAATGGTAATAATAAATAAGAAATCTGGTTCTTATTTGTAATTTTTGGGTTAGGTTTGGTGATGTATGTTTTTTGATTTCATTGTATTTCTGTTTAAACACAATGTATACAGAAATACAGCTGTGACAATGACATGTACAGACTGAGTCAGAGCAATAAGAACAAATACTCAACTTGTGGTTCGTGAAGAGAAGTCTTTATGTGCACATACTTGGACACACATCAGGCTTGTACAGCGCCTGCGACCTGTCTCCACCTACATCTTATTTTAGAAGTTCCTTATATACTCTTTCAAAGTACCAGGGAATGGGTTGAAGGGTTATTTTAACTAATTTTCTTTTGAGGAAACGCAGCTCACTCGCCCTCAGTGTCAGCACTTGTCGTCTTTGGCAGGATGCCAGATGATAGATGTGTATGTTTTGCTCCTGAAAACCACTTTGCTGTGTGGTTCACCGCTGGCAGACGCAACATGATCTTTTTGTGAATTCCCCAGAGTCTGTACTTAGCTTTCACACCCAACCTGAAGTTCTAACACACCTAAAATACGTCCTTTAGATTCGGGTTCCTCTGGATGCTGCTATCATCCTGATTGTCTGGGTAAAAGTCCTTGGTTAGAATATAAATGGTAAATTAGTTTGTTTTGATATGGGGGGCTATATTTAATGCTGGTGTGGAGTAGTGGAAATTAATGCAATTAATTCGGTGTGTCTTTTGTTTTGTTTTTTTGTTGTTGTTATCGAATTGTGGCTAGGCACGCCTTAAGAATGTGCGGGAATGCCTCGGTTGTCTTAGTGGCTCCAAATAGGGTCTGAATGCTTGCAGAAAGTTCCTGGATGTCGGTGGTGTACATATACGTTTGAATCGGCTGTGAGTGTGTTTTATCAGGCCCTTTGAATGTATGTTTTGGGGTGGTTGCTTCTGTTTTGTGGAGGATTGTGGTGCCTTTCTGTAGTGATATGGTGTGTCGTATCTTTGAACAGATACGTTTATGTCCAGGGTTTGTGTGTGTTCAAAATGAAGGGCCCTCTAGGTTTACACTGTTGTGTCTAAGAAGTCCACTTTGTTGTGGGTTGTATACATATTTTAGTTTGATGGAGGGGTCGAAAGGAGTCCAGGGTTTGTATTGAAGTGTGTCAGTCCGTTTCTGTTGAAAGTCCTAATTCCGAAAATTATCGTCCAGGTATCTGTTGGATAGTTATGGGTTTGATGGAGCATGGTTCCGTGCTTTTGTCTCCAAGTCTGCCGTAAATATGTTTGCGTTTTTGATGGACTGCGATATTTCTTGCCATGGCTGTGCCTTTAATCTGATTAAAGAATTTTCTTCAGTCGAACTCAAAATCATTACGGTTCAGGTGTTATTTCAAGGAGTTGAAGTTTGGGTGTCCGGTCTGGTAGGGTTCAGGGGTGTTATTCATAATATTTCGTACTGCAGCCAAGCCTGCGGGTGTGAGTGGGAGTTTTCTCGGTCAATGTTAGTATAGAGGGAATAAATGTCAATGGTGAAAAGGAAAAAAGGGAAAGTAGAGGTTATTTTAGGTTTTTGACTGATGTTGATAAAGTGATAGGGTCTTTGAGATATGCTGGGTTGTTTGATAGAGAGTGGGTGGAGATAATGTTCCATGGTATTTCGCTGATCGATATGTTTCGCTGGAGGCCGTCTGAGATTTGATAGGTCTACCTGGTGGGGATTTCGGTTTTGGGTATGGTCCATGTCTTGTGGGTCTTTATGTATTTTTGGAAGCATGTAAAATTAGTCGGGTCCATATTTTTACAAATTTCAAAACTATCTATTTGTAAACACAAACACAAATAATACAATGAACTAATAAAATATAAAAATCTGAAAAATATATTTAAGTATAAAGTAGTTCAAAAAATATATAAAAAATAGAAAATACTAACAAGCACACCCTACATCTTTATGAAACCAACGGTTTCCAGTTAGATTGTCGTTTTAACAATGTAAATCAGAAAGTATGAACACCAGCCTCAAACCATGTTAGTCAGCAGCCCTTACTCCCAGTGTCTTACTTATAAAGTCTGTGGCAGCTTTGGGATCGGAGAATCTACGCACAGCTCCATCCGGTAGTGTGATTCTCAACTCAGCAGGGTAGAACAGACCAAACTTGATGCCAGGGCAGGAGTGTAGGAGACGTTTAGCGTTCACAAATTGAGAACGTTTCTTGGCCACAGCTGACGTAAAGTCTGGAAAAATGAAAATTTTCCTGCCCTGATAAAGAAGAGGTGCAGCAGCTCCTGCCCGCCGCAGAATCTGTTCCTTCACGTGAAAATAGTGCACTCTGATGATTATTGGTCGAGGTGGGGCCCCTTCTTTTGGTTTTTCCCTGCTAGATCTATGAGCTCGGTCCAGAAGTGGCACCTCCTCCAACCTCACCAGGTCGCGCAAAAGTTGTGAGATGAATTCTCTAGTATTAGGCAGCTCCAGTCCCTCAGCCAGCCCGATGAGACGAATGTTGTTCCTCCTTGACCTTCCCTCCAGATCCTCACATTTAGACTGTAGTTGTTTTACTTCCTCAGCCAAATCACATACAGAGGCCTGAAGTGACGTCAACTCGTCACTGCAAGAAGTGGCGGAAGCCTCGAGGTCTTTAATGGTGGCCCCCTGAGTTTCCACAAAAGTTTGGATGGAGTTCACATTAGCTTTGAGCTCAGCCTTCACAGATAGAATTTCTGACCTTAATGTGAGGGTAAGGGTATCCATCTTCGAGTCAAATGTACCGCAAATGTCCTGCTTCAGACCCTGCAGCGCTCTGGTGAATGTTGCCTCACTGAGCGGAGCATCTGAACCATGCTCGTCCTCCTCCAGCTGCACCTCCTCCCGACGCGGAGCACCCGACCCAGAGCTCGTGTCAACAGTAGTGCGTCTCTGGCGAGTCGCCTTCTGGTTCTTATTATCCATTTCACGGGGATATCACGACTTTAAACAACTAAAAAAGTCTAAGACAGTCCCGATAGAAACAAAGTTTGAGCACACGATGACGTCACAGTTCAGCGACACCGGCGCGCACTGCTAATGCTTAGCTGTAGCACCATATACCATCCAAGGACGAAAATCACTCTTCAATGCTCACCCGTGCACGCAGTAGTATCGGTCCTGGTGTCACAATGCAAAGAGAACATTTCAAGCCAGAGGAGAAGAACAGAGTTCGTGTCGGGCTCGGGTCGGGCGTTATTAGCTGTAGCTAGCTGCTGCCAATGCTAACTAGCAGGGCTCGAGGTGACGGCTGCGGCCTGTTGTAAAAAGTCCTCAAAAAGTAGCTCAGTGGCCGAAAAGGTGTCAAACGACGAAGGGATTAAACGTGCATTATAATACCCATATACGAGGCTGATTTATAAGTGGCGGTGTGCTTTAAAATAAAATATTTGTCCCCGTTGTTGCGGAGCCTCGAGAAGCACGTCTTCACTCCATGGTGTCCAACAGCGCCCCCGATGTTAGTAACTTTGTGCAATTGTTATTGTCATTGTGTGTCCATATGAACCTGTAATTCAAATTAATGAATTCTTGCCTAGCTTAATCACACCAGTAGTTATCTCAAAGAACTTTCAACATCGTCCAGAAAAAAACCCAAAACCACTTTTGGCTAGATTTATTATTCTCCTTTAAATGTATTTAAGTGAGCGTGGGTGGGATCCAGCTGTCACTTGTGTTCCAGTATTTTTCCCTCTTCTCTTCACAGTTTGAAAAGAAACTCACATTCATGTAAATTGACCTTTACTTGAAGTCAAAAAGAAATGAAAAAAAATTCAATGCAAATATCCACTGAAGCTCAGAAAAGTTGTTTTTTTCCCCTTTAACAACATGTAATATGAAGTACAAAAAAGCACAAGTTTTTTAATTCCTTCTAAAACAAGAAAAGTGATTTGAGCCATGAAAGAAAAAAAATCATACTGAGAAGAACTCTCTTTTCAACTATCCACAAAAGCAGCATTGTCAGAGAAAGTCCATTATACTAAAAGGAAAGGTGTTTCTGCGATATTCTCTGGCAGCACAAAAGCATTGGAAGCATTCATTTTTAGGTTGGACAAAAAAAAAATGCCTTAAACTTTCAAATGTGTTGAAAGCACATAACTGCAGAGCTGCTCAGAGAGAGCGGTAAGTACAAATAATTTCAGAAAAGGGGCGACAAAGAAGAAGTGAATATGTCCATCATTCTAACACTTGATTATGTGAGAGTGTGGGGGGTAATGTTATAACACCATGACACATTAGGAAACAGCATGCATGTTCACTGCACTATCACCCGCTTATAGAAATCGGAATTAACATGAAGTTATTAACTAATCATCTACACTTCATTCAAATACAAAACTATTATCCGTTGTTCTGTTTGCTGTAAGGTCAGCTGATCTGTGTCAAAAGGACAGAACAGATAGTTTTATATATGTATGTATCAGAATAAGAATGTATAAAAGAAAAGCCTTGAGCCTCACATATCAATCATAACTTAATTTTTATAAATATTTAGTAGATAGAGTAGATAATGCATTGGTTTTGTATAGCGCTTTACTGAACATTCAAAGATGCCTCACTGTGGCACCTGGTGTTCCCAGAGGTCTCCCATCACAGCACTATCCAGGCCCTACCCTGTACAGCTTTAGAGGTTTGACTGGATATGGGTTTTGCATGCAAGTATGACCTGATATATGGTGTATTCCCCAATCAATATGTACACATTTAGGTTAAAACAGAAAAAGCATCTTTCCATCTTTGAAAATTATTTCCATCCATCCATTTTTTGTCCCGGCGACCCGGCCATGAAGGCAAGGCAAGGCAAGGCAAGGCAAGTTTATTTGTATAGCACAATTCATACACAAGGCAACTCAAAGTGCTGAACAAGATGCATTAAAATCATAAATAATTACAGAACATTAAAACGAAAGATAAAAATATAAAATCCCTCAGTTGTATGCACAGCTAAACAGCACCGTTTTTAACCTGGTTTTAAACATTGTCAGAGAGGAGGCCTGTCTCACATCTTCAGGAAGATTGTTCCAGATTTTAGCAGCATGAATCTGAAAAGCAGCCTCCCCATGTTTAGTTCTGACTCTGGGCACTAACAGGAGTCCAGTCCCTGTGCTCCTCAGAGTCCGGGCTGGTTCATATGGGACTAACATGTCACTAATATATTTTGGTGCGAGGCCATGGAGAGACTTGTACACAAGCAGAGCTGTTTTAAAGTCTATTCTCTGAGCCACAGGAAGCCAGTGCAGGGACCTGAGGACTGGACTAATGTGGTCGTACTTCCTGGTTCTAGTCAGGACTCGAGCTGCTGCATTTTGAATGTACTGCAGCTGTTTTACAGCCTGTTTGGACAGACCTGTGAGCAGGCCATTGCAGTAGTCTAACCTACTGGAGACAAATGCATGGATAAGAATCTCCAGGTCTGCTTTAGACACTATGTTTTTGATCCTGGCAATGTTTTTTAGATGGTAAAAAGCTGCTGATGTTACTGATTTGATGTGGCTATTAAAATTTAAGTCTGAGTCCAGTATTACCCCTAGATTTTTGACCTTGTTTGAAGGTTTTAGGGAGAGAGACTGTAGATGACAGATGACGCTCTCTCTTTCTGGGGACCAAAGACAATCATTTCAGTTTTGTCTGCGTTTAACTGAAGGAAGTTGTTTTGCATCCACTCACTGATCTGTTGGATACAGTGAAGGAGTGAGTCCACTGGTCCATTTTCTCCTGCAGTCAGTGAGACATAAATCTGAGTGTCGTCTGCATAGTTATGATAGGAAACTTTGTTTCTGCGTATTAACTGACCTAACGGCAGCATGTAGAGATTGAACAGAAGAGGTCCCAGGATCGACCCCTGTGGGACTCCACAGGTCAGGGCCATATGATCTGAGACACAGTTTCCAATCTCCACAAAGTACTTCCTGTCTTCAAGGTAAGACCTAAACCAACTTAGGGCGGAGCCAGCGACGCCAACCCAGTCCTCTAGTCTCTGTAAGAGGATCTCATGGTCGACAGTGTCAAAGGCAGCACTTAGATCTAAAAGGATTAGGATTGAGACTTTGCCTGCGTCAGTGTTCAGCCGGATATCATTTGTAACCTTGACGAGAGCAGTCTCAGTGCTGTGGTGGGGTCTAAAGCCGGACTGAAACATATCAAATGAGTTGTTGATTATAAGAAATCTAGTAAGCTGTAGGTAGACAACTTTTTCAAGGACTTTCCCCATAAATGGCAGATTTGAGATGGGACGATAGTTGTTAAGTACCGTAGCATCCAGACTGCTCTTTTTTAGCAGGGGCCTGATGACTGCAGTTTTCAGGGCCTTTGGGAATATTCCAGAATCAAGGGACATGTTTACTATCTGTGTGAGTGAAGGTAACAGACTGCTCAGAACAGACTTTAGAAATATAGTGGGTAGTACATCCGGGCTGCATGTGGAGGAGCTCAAACTGGAGATTATCTCTTGGACAGTTTGATCATTTGCAGGTGCAAAGTAAGTTAGCTCAAAGAGCCTTTCTGGCTGTTGGATTGTTATCTGTGGATTGGAGACAATGGCGTTTTTGATGCCTTGAACCTTGTCATTGAAAAAATTTGCAAACTCATTACATTTACGTTTGGAAGTTAGCTCTAATGGCATTTGAACAGGGGGTTTGTTAATCTATTAACTGTTGAAAACAGAACACGCAGATTGTTGCTGCAGCCTTCAATCATTTCATCATTTCAGAAAAATACCTTTCTCTCGTACTACGTAGCACCTGGTTAAACTCGCACAACTTATCTTTGAAGATCTTGTAATCAACCTGGAGGTTGGACTTGCGCCACTTCCGCTCGGCCCTCCGGCACTTTCTCTTTTGTGCCCTGACCGAGTCTGCTTTAGCCCACGGGGCCTTCTGCTTATTTTTCACTATTTTAACCTTCACAGGAGCGATGGTGTCCAGAACTTTCAAAACACTAGAGGTGACAGAGTTAAACAGTTCATCTACAGTAGAATACGATGCATTCTCAAAGTTTATCATTCCCATAAATAGTTCACCCATATTTTCATTTATGTGTCTTCTTCGTACAGTTGCAGAGTCCACTGGTGGTTTGTTAGTGAAACACATGTCAAAAAATATACAAAAATGATCCGAAAGCGCAACATCGACCACGTTTACATTATAAATGTTCGCCCCCTTTGTAACTAACAGGTCTAGAGTGTGCCCTCTGCTGTGCGTGGGGCCACTCACATGCTGAGTGAGACCAAAAGATTCAAGAAGAGAACTCAGCTCTTTAGCATTTCTGTCATCAACATTATCCACATGAATATTAAAATCACCTGTAATAACTAAACTATCAAAATCTGTGCCTACAACTGAAAGAAACTCTGTAAAATGATCAATAAAACTGTGACATGACTGCGGTGGCTTGTATAGGACAACGAAAAGTATTGGAGGAGATTGTTTTTGTTGGATTTTAAAAGACACATATTCAAAAGACGGAAACTTCCCAAGAGACATTCTATGGGAGACAAAGTGGTCTCTGAAAATGGCAGCTAAGCCTCCTCCTTTTTTGTTTTCCCGTATTTCAGATTCAAATTTGAAATTTGGTGGTGATGCTTCTATTAAAACTGCATTTTCTGTATTTTGGTCAAGCCATGTTTCAGCCATGAACATAAGATCTAGATTATAAGAACAAATAAAATTATTGATTAAAAAAGACTTGTTACAAAGAGATCTGACATTTAGCATAGCAAGTTTAAAAGTTTCAGTATCAGCGGTTGCGGTCGGCTGATTCTTACACGGAACAAGAATTAGATTTTCCTGATTAGACTGATTAACTCCAGATGTTTTTCTGTTATGTATTCTTTGTGTTATCACTAAGGGAATGGCACAGGTGGCTTCATGACAGGGCCCCCGCCGGGTCTCTCCTCTAACTAGACTGCCAGTGGCTGCGAAGCAGAGACCCTGTGCATCCTAGTGTTTAGAGAAAAGAGGGGAAGGGGAAGGCGGGGGAAGAGGATGGAGAGGCGGGTGGTTCTTGGGAGTTGGACGGGGAGGGGTTGAAGGTGGATGGGTTTTTGGTGATGGGTTAGGGGAGGGGCAGGCTGAGTTGGGTGGTGGACGAGGGGGGAGTGGAGGTGGAGGGTTTCTTGGTGCTGAGCTAGGGGGGAGGTGGGCTAAATGAGCAGGAGGGGGGGGTGGAATACTTATGGGGTTAGAGGAGGGACGGGTGGATTTTGTGGGAGAATTTGAGTTGGACGCCCTAGGTGGTTTTGGAGGTACGTATGGGGAGTAGTTTTGAATGTTAGATAGGACTCTTGATCTGGCTACAGTGGGTGTGAGAGGAATAGTCTTCATCGCCGATCTTATCATGCCTGCAGAGTGTTCCGGTAAATCCAGTAGTGAAGGCGGGGATAGAAAACAAAGGGAAAGGTCGTCCTCATTTTCCCTAGATGGAGTGGATGTAGCGGGGGGGGACCCAAGCCGGGTCCATGGAAGGTGATGAGGGAGTCTTTGGTGGAGACAGAGGTGGTTGAGGAACCCCCAGTACAGGCCTGACTGTAGCCTGGAGTAAAATGAATGAAGCGGACGAAACTGGATGGATGGATGGATGGAAATAATTATCAAAGATGGAAAGAAGCCCGAAGATAATGATTTTGTTTCATTTTGAATCTCATGCCCCAGTGCTGCAGGTGTTTTCCCTGTCTTCATGTTTTGACATAAAGTGAGGGCTGTGGTCTCAGTAGTTCTCGACACGGTCCAGCGAACAAACAGAAGAGCAACTAACCTTTGGATATCCTTTGACAAACCGGCTGTAAAATTATGCCATAGAGATGAAGAGAAACAGAGACAATTACATGCACATCGAGAAATCCTACATTGTAAACCTGGTATAGTCAAGAAAAATGGCCCAAGCTAACAGTTTGAAAAATACAGTGCAACACTTTTGAGATTGGGTTTAGTCAAAATAACCAGGCTTGTCACATCCATCCATCCATCCATCTTCTACCCTTTAATCCATTTCTGGGTCAGGGGGGTGGCAGTCAGAGATGCCACCCAAGTCTCATAGCCCCAGCCCCTCACTGACCCTCTGCAGGTGGTGAGTCCACAGGAGGGCGGCTGCTCTGAGTGTGAGCATAGCCTTGATCTTTCAGTGGGGGCTTTGGGCAAAGTGGGGTTAAGTGTCTTGCCCAAGGACACAACGACAGCAGTCATCAGTGGGAGTCGGTGGAGAAGGTGCAGAGGTGGGAATTGAACCCACGACCTTCTGGCCTTAAGGCCAATGCTCTACCAACTGAGCTACTGTCAGATGTCAGGCTGTCAGGCTTGTCACATGTCTTTATTAAATGAACGTAAATTGCATGAAGGGGAAGTTAAAGGAGCAATATGTAAAAATCTGGCCAAAAGTGGTACTGCACTCTCTCTGACTCAGGTTGCCAGATATGCAGACGAATCCAGCTGGGACCATAATAACTGAATTGACAACAAATCTATAACCAACATCTTTTTCACAAAGGCCCCGATAGAAATCCTCGTTTCATTCTTTGTTTTGTCATTAATGACTTGAGAATTATAACACCTTTTTTAGTCCTGCGGCCACATGTTACTTTACTAGTGAGATTAGCTTGACGCGGTGAGTTCTGGCAACCCGGATCACGGACTTCCTGGTAAAACTGTGGAGGGCGGGATATCGAAATTAAAACAATAACAAGATTTAGAAACTCATTTTGAAATTCAAATATCTCGACTGAACTACTGTTATTGCTTGACGAAGTATTTGAAAAGGTCAAGATTAACATATTAGGACCATTTAATGATGACTTGACATGAAAATCTTACAAATTGCTATTTTAAATTAATTGAGAGGAAATACTTTTGTTTAAAAAAAGGCAAAAAATTAGGTAATCGTCACTCCATATACAGTATACACAGTGGTGGTAAACTTTATAATGATTCCCTAAACAATTAACAATTATTTTGCTATTCGCTTGCATAATGTTCTCTCACGAACACATAGTAAAAGTATGATATTGACAATAGGCATGGTGGCACTAGAGTAGAAAAAGTGGACACTGTTTGCAGCTGGAAGCAATTACGTCACAGGACTCCGATTAATTGCCCCTGATTGACTTTTATCAGATGCACCGCCATTTCCTGTCTCCTCGCTCGGAACACGGCCGAATTTATTGGAAGGACCAGGCACGCTCAATATATTTCAAGTTCTTATCAGGGAAGCCACTAATTAAGTCCAATTATATTTCTTTCCTCCCCTAACTCATGCTGTCCGAGGTGGTTAAGTGAAATTGATTCTGTGAAAAACTAAGGTGGTTGTTTCATCTGTTGACTAGTAGCCAAGGAGCATCTCTTTTAAAAATCAATAGATCTAAAGCAATTACTTATTTACTTTGAGTATTTGATTTTAGATAATGCTGCTCCACGCACAAACAAACTCACTAAAAACATTCTTATTATTCCTTCCAATGGTGCACCCGTCATACACAATAAAGGGTTACAAACCAGAACCATATACAGTAACTGCTTATCAGCTTTCTCCCTTGAGCTCTCTCAATATTTTTTTATGTACTGAAGATTAATCAATCAACGTCTTTTTCAAAACCTGTACAACACAAGTTTGCTGAACAAAATAACAGAATATCAGGCAGATATGAAAAAGGGCTGAATGATGTTAACTCTTTAAAAAAAAAAAAACGTCCCGCTTTTGAACCCCTTTGTTCCAAGAATATTTGGTAGAAAAAGTCAGGTATTGATGAGAATAACAGGCAGATAAATGCTGTGTTTAATAGAAAGCACTTCAAATACCAGGTGGCTGGTCTGTCTCAACCAACACGCAACAGAATTCGGGAAACTTCTTATTACCTTATTTTGAGCATAAATCAATCTGGTAAAACCTGTTATGTTTAACCAGATAGATTGACTAATCCCTTTCTAATTTTGAATCAGTCCAGAGACCAACCCTTCTTCTTTTTTTATGTTAAGTGCACATATTAGGAATTTTGAGTCGCCAGAATGTACAGTATGTGCAAAAATAATGAGTGTTCATTCTTAAACTGGAGTTTGGTTTGGAGATGCAGCATGTTAGTGGACTCCTCCACTTGCACATGCTAATGATGCAGACCATGAGCTTGGAGGGGACGAGCCTGGGCCGAGTAATTGGGACGCGTAAGGCTTCAGGGAAAAACCTCTATTTATTTAAAAACAGAGGTTATTCCTACATCGTTAGACTGTGACGAGATTCAACTATCTGCTGTCTCTGAGTTTTTATATTGTTTTATATCCACTTCATGTGTCACAAAACACCCCAGGCCCAAGTTGCTAGCCCAAAAAATTATAGTTTCATATTATCCGTCTACATATATCAAGTTATATATTGTCTGGAATGTTGTTCGTTAATTTTATTGTAGGAGAGGTGTGATGTACAACTGCCTATAGTTTTTAATTGGACATATGCTCGTTCACTCTAATTCTACCCTTTCATGTATGTTGAGCGACCGAAATATGACGATGAGCAAAAAAAGATGAATGATGTTTACACAATGGTGCTGAACAATCACTGCCGTTTATGCATAGTGCGTCATAGTTGTCTCTCCATCCCTCCCTCTTCTGTGATCGGTCCCCAAATCCATGCAACATTTTCAGCCCGAGTTTCCAGGTTGCTATAGTTTTTCCTTGAGCGTCGTTAAATATGAGCGATGAGTAAAGAGAGAAGTATTTTGGATCCATCTACATTTACGTATCTTCTTATTTCCACTGCACTGGGAATCACAAGCTACTCACACGGAGAGACATACCATAAACACCTTCATTAAAAAAACAGGTTGGTTTAAAGGCTGATTTAAAAAAAATATGGGGCCAGTGATTGGTGTTGTCTAATGGTTAGGATTCTGCACTTCCACTGATGCAGCACAGGTTTGCATCCCTGTTAGCCACCGAATGTTTGGAAGAATCTTTAATTGTGTCCCCACCAAGCTGAAATCAAACCTATGCTATTGGACTCAGGAGAATACAAAAGTGTTAAAACCTACATTGATAATTCTTCAAACATTTTCAGTGGGTAAATTAGTGGAGACAATTATGAAAGCATTGTAGAGTCTGTTTCACATAAGAGGTCAACTTCCCCATTGTATCATTACATACTACACTGCTTCAGTTCTCTCTCTACAGCATCTGATCTTGAGTTGACACACGTCGCTGACAGGCCAAGCCTCCCATTGGCTGTGATCTGAAACTAATCTTCTACATGTGAACGTAGAGCTCTCATCTGTCATGGTCAAAAGACATACTGGAAAGATAGCAATTAACTTCAGTCAGTCACCTACGTCACAAAACCAAGCTCAACAGCAATCATTCAAATTCACAAACTTTATTGGATCCGTGTTTGTACATGGTAATATTGCACTGTGCTTTTCTGCACTGGGGACAAACTAAATAATGTGTGTATAATATAGCTGTATAATAGTCTCTCGCCATCCCTTCCAAGACTGCAGAAAGACTGCTGTTCCCTATGCTGTAACCAGGGAGAGCCGGTCCCAGCTCCAAAAGGTCCATGAGCATGTTTTCTGACGTGCTTGCAATACCACTTCGGGCCAGTGGCGGTGGACCCGGAATAAGAATTTCCCAATGCTTTTGTATGGCGTCTTCTTTCTTCTCGAAAACGGCCTTACAGGATGGTCCAAAAGTCGCCTCTTGGATGTGTGTAAAGGCTGAGGGGAGTATATTTTAGTGCCGGCTGATGCATGCGCAAATCCATTTTATCACATTTTCCTGCCCCCGTGGACATTTTGTAAAAGCCTATAGACCAAAAGTGGTGGTACATTAGTTTCAACGCCAGGGATAGGCGTGATTATGGCCGATAATATTTACATAGGATATTTACAGTCTATGGCTGTAACTCATCAACTAGTTTGGATCCATTTCATCACATTTTGCTAAAACCAATGCAGTAGTTGCACTATTCCCATGCATTTAAGCGGGATATATTTGGTGACGCCACAGTAAATCAATGAAATATAGGCGTTTGCAATTGATGTGTAGATGCCACTTAAATACTAAATGGGGAACTACCAGATATTGTCACAGCAGAACAATAAGGGATAGCGGCATGTCCCCAGGAGGTATTCAGTGTGATCAGAAGAGCGTCCCTTTGCTACGTTAAAAAAAAAAAATCAAGGCAGGCACTATAGAACAATTTTTGAATAAAACACCTTACAGTACTGATTTGCCCCTATCTGTTTGTCATTGTGTGAGAATCAATTTGACAGTTGATAATCTGTTGTATAGTTCATTAATAAAAGTTAATGATTATTTGAACACTCTCTGTTGTATTGTACATACTGTAAGTAGTTTGAGGAGAAGTGGAACAAAGTAGCACATAGAAACAGCAAGAAACAAATGTTATTCTCAAAATGTTATTCTCAAACCAGTTTTGGGAAGATGGCTAGTTATACAAGCACAAAGCAACTTAATATTACATTTAAAATCCATTTAGCCATGACATGCCGACAACAAATGGCTCCTGCTTTGGGAGACCACATTTGTCCTTGACCTGCCACTCAATAAAAACACATTCAAAAAATGAAGTTGCGAAATAATAAACCTATTTTATAATGCTAGCGTGACATTTGGTTATTCAGAATGGTCAAAACATCATCAAATATGCATGCTCATGAAATGCCAATATCCAGTTAATTTTCCCTATGAGAAAATGTGATGAAATTCAACTTTAGGTCGATGGTTTTCTGGTTAAAGGTTTATCATGTAACTTTTTGTCTAAACTCTGCTGCATTCCATAAAACATATTTGCTATAATGTCTCCTTTTCCATGAGAAACCTTGTTGACATACGAGTAGATATAAGTCCAGAGATAGGACATTTTTTTATCGCCTGTTTGGAATTAAAACTGTATGCTGTGTGTGCGTTTAAGTGTTTAATACATATTTTTATTCACTGTAAAGGCCATCCATCTGGGCCAAGTAGTTGTTCACATCTGCCCCCAAGGTCTCTTTGGGTCAGGATTTCATCTCATATATCAACTAACAATTAATGACAACAGCTACATTTGTGGGTGAAGTGTCTAATGCTTTATGGTAAATGTTGCTGTCATTTTTTATGTTTAAAAGTTTGAGAAAAAGAGTAAGAATTCTCACAAATATGAATTGTCCATAAAAGCCAAAAGTGCAGCCTAATAAATATTAAGGTTGTTTACTTTATCTGACGCCTCGGCCCATTCTGCTTTTGAAATACCAATGGTACTTGAAAAAGTTGCATAATCCACCTTTACACTTTACACCTACTCTAACCTTGCACTAAAATATAATCATATATTTATGAACCAAACATACACACACCACTTTGAGAATGTTGGAACTGAAAAAATAAAAATGGGCTGAACAACTGATCCCATAAACCTAAAGGTGTCCAGGAACATTCCGTGCTAAGCTGCCAGCTGCAGGTTTTACAAAGGTTGAATTGAGTAGGTGTTTTGGACGTCTTTGTAATACTACTTCATACATGAGTCTGGTGTGTGCGTGGATGGTGTGTGCGTGGATGGTGCGTGCGTGGATGGTGTGTGCGTGGATGGTGTGTGCGTGGATGGTGTGTGCGTGGATGGTGTGTGCGTGGATGGTGCGTGCGTGGATGGTGTGTGCGTGGATGGTGTGTGCGTGGATGGTGCGTGCGTGGATGGTGTGTGCGTGGATGGTTGGGGGTGATCAGAGCGGCTGATTGCACAGACTGGTTGCCTCGCTCCTGTCAGTGTGTGTCAGGGCACCTGTGGGTACAGCAGTAGTTTATCATCACCTGTACGAACAGAATGAATAAAGCCATGGGAAGCACTCAGTTTTAAGACAGATTAGTTTTACCCATCTAATTATGTCTTTTGGTAATAGTAATACTTATACATACATATACAACATACATATATATAATTAAAAATAATCATTAGAACACTGCTATATTAATGATATTACCACTCTTTCTTTTATTGCCATAATTATAAATAATTATATCCTGCACCAACTATATTTTTCATCTTTAACATATTTGCACACTTCTGTCTTTTGCACAATCTGAGTGATTGTATCTATGCCAAATGTGACATTTCTCCAGTGTGAGATCAATAAAGTTTATCTTATCTTATCATTTTGTTTTTGGTCAGTTAAGATGTACCCTGCGTAGGAACTGTGCTATACAAATAAGCAAACAAATGATGTGGTACGTGGTAAGTACAGTATGTTGTTAACACATGCATTTTGTAAGGCTATTTAACAGTTTTTTCTTTTGTTTTGAAAGTTCTGACGAATACCTTTTTGGGTTAAATGCGTAGGTTTCCTTTCTCTCCTCTGAGTGCTTCAGTCTGATATTTGTTATTTTTCACATCTACGGTTTACACGTGTCCAAGGCCAGCATGCTATTTTTTTCTCTCATCAATGCTTTATTCCCGACGAGCACCAGCCTGTTAACTGTGTTCAAACATTGAGCTCCCAAACTCATCATTTGATTTTATTTATTGTAATCTGCTTAAACTGAGACATGAGTTTTGTAATTTTGTTTTAATCAGAATGTATTGTATTTGTACAATATTAAACAAAACTATACTTACTAACTATACTTAATATGAACCAACTTGGACTCTGAAGAGCACAGGGACTGGCCTCCTGCCTGGTGAGTCAGGACTAAACATGTAAGAGTCACGCAGCTAAAATCTGGAACAATCTTGCAGAAAATGTGAGACAGGCTTCTTCTCTGACCATGTTCAAATCCAGGTTAAAAACAGTTATGTTTAGCTGTGCACACAACTGAGGGATTTTACCTTCATTCTTTTTAATGTACTGGGATTATGATTTTAAAGCCTTGTGTGACTGTCTCTATCTAGTTTTGTTCAGCATGAGTTGCCCAACTAAACTTGCCTTGCCTAATAGAATTTAGAATTTTGAGCGATAACAGCACAAAATAGATACCAAATATATTCAGTAGACTGTAGATTGACTGCTGGCTTAACCAATGGCTCTTACATAACTTTGATATACACCTGACAGCTGCTATGCCATTTCTACACTGGCAACCTGTTCTCTCCCCCCTCACTTTTAATGGACAGTAATTTGGCTTTGTTTGTCAGGTACAGATCGTTACACTGCTCCCACTGGATCCATATTTCTTACTCATTACAGGTTGATAGTTCCCCCTTGTTTATCTGTTTGCGCCTGGATCTAACAAAATCCTTGAAAACCAAATGAAAATTCATCTCACATCACTCGGAGCCAAAAGGAAAAATGGTTATTTTTCAACGCAGTGAGGCTTGCTAACCGTTGGCGTGCATTAAACCAAAAATTACAGGGTGTCAGTCCACCTAATGTCCGTGTTTCTGAAAGATTTGGGTTCTTAATGGGTGTTTAATTAGCACCTGTACAGTAAGAGTGGCAATGTTCTGTAGATAAGGAAGAAACAGTGCAGTTTAGGAGGCAACAGACCGTGCTTCTAAAACGTGATTATTATGATGATGACCGAAATAACGGCTCTATTATGTTTTCCAAATGGCTGCGCAGAGAGCACCAGCACTGGGGAAGTTCGTTACGAGTAAGATCTATGTCTGTGAGCATGTGCTTGGCAATATCTGTGGAATCCTTTTCAGTGCTGGCTTGGTTACTTTCATTTTGTGTTGACGGCAAGAAATCCTTTGGCATGAATTACAACGTTAATCTCAAATCTTTTATTATTGGAAATGCATAATGTTAAAGATGAACAAAGTGTCTGTTTGAGGAAGAAAAAGTAAGAATGCAAAAGCAAGACTCCAGTGCTGTTATATCTGTGCATCTGCTTCATCACTATCACTAGGACTTGTATATTTAACTATTACAAACATATGTTGTCTTCCTGTTATATTTTGGGATATGATATGCATACTAATAACAAGATAGTAAGTGGCCATACCTCCATGTGAAAGCCAGATCCCTTCAGACCTCTGATGCTATGCAAGGCAGGATCTGGTTAGTACTATTATGGGAGACCTCTGGGAACACCAGATGCCACAATGGGGTGGCTGTGAAGTGCCAAACTGCTGTTGTGTCCTTGGGCAGGACACTTCACCCACATTGCCTAGAATGAGTCCGGTGTGTGTGAATGGCTGGTGGTAGTCGCAGGGGCCGATGTACCACATACTGTACTGGTCGCCTATGGCTACAGTAGTAGTTTATCACTGTAGTGTATGAGGTAAATGATTAATGCACATACAGTACAGCGTCTTTGTGTATCCTGAAAAGCACCATATAGAACCAATGCATTATTATTATTATTAAAGGCGCTATATGCAACTTGTTATGTGAAAATAAGTACATATTGTTGCCTATTTGACCTTGTAGTGATCCTTTGGTTGTATGAGTGGTCAGCTTGGTCCCTCCTTCACAGGGGACTCTAGGATGCTATAGGATCAATTGTTTGGAAGGTTTTCTCTGCTGTGGGACCCCTCACCAGAAAACCTACAAAACAATTGATTCTGGAGCACTGTAAACAACCAGTCTCTCAGAGCGGGTCTGTTAGGTTAGAACTGTGAAGCACTTTTATTGATCTATCGTACCAACTACGAAAACAAAGTTACGATGTCATGCTGCTCATACAAGGGTTACTACAAGGTCAATTTAATATGTTATTGGTAAAAAGTCTTCTTGCATACTGTCTATGCATGCGAGTAGACTTGCATTCCTATGAATACAAAAATTGAATAATATAAAAGAAGAATAAGAGCATCTTTATTGTTCCCACTGTGGGGAAATGTTACTGTTGCAGTGCACATACAGGATAGTAGTAAGAGCACACGCATACATATACAATATCAGTAGCTGCTATGTTTCTTATCTAGCTGTAAATGCTTCTATAGCAATAAAATGATATAGCTCTACCTATCTATATATATAGTGTAACATTATATACATATAGGGCAGGATAATAAGTATAAAGTGACATTCAGTGGACATTCTCAAATTGCAGTGTTGACTATTTACAGAGGAATGACAGGATCAGCCGTTCTCATTGTACAGTTCAACAGCAGCAGGAACGAAAGACCTAGAGAACCTCTCCTTCATACATCAAGGGCGAATAAGTCTGTCACTGAAGCTACTCTCCAGAGCAGACAGCGTGATAGTCATGGTCCAGCGTTAGCCTGGCCTTAGCCATCCGTACACTCCGTAACGTCCTTGCACGTAACGTCTGGGTCTGGTCCCTGACAAGACCCAGACGTTACAATCCATCCGACCAATCAGCGAGCGCGGGAGGCGGGTGTTGTAGTTAATTGTGGGTGACGTCAAGAGTTTGCGCAGAATGGGCAGGTTGTAGTTTGGCAATGGCGAAGAATGCGATTGTAAAGCAATCCGGTCTGGTTCTATCAAGAAATTGAAGCCGGAGCAAGAGGAATGTTTTGCAAATGTAATCGCTGGCAAAGATTGTGGCGCATCTCCCTGCGGGCTCTGGTGATACCCGGGGAGGAGATGGCTAGGCTAAATGCTAACGACTCACTCGGGCGCATTACATACATCACTACTCCAATAAGTTCCAATCGTTTCAATCTGCAAAAGCAGTTAACCCCTCCCACCTGTTGACAAAGCTCAATGGAGCACCTCCAGACCTTAATACAAAATGTAATTTGTACTATGGTGTGGTACGACCAGGCTAGTCCAGCATAGACCCGCTGCTTGTTTTTCATTGAAGTGGCCTGTTTTAACTTTCTATTTGGATTTATGAAAAAGCTGTAGACACACTACCGCCATAAGGTTACACAGTATTGCATCTTTGACCACCTCGTGAACCAATAGATGCAAAGTACCCAATGACAGAGCCTCCAACAAAGACGTCAACCCACACGTAACCAGTACACAAATAATTAAAGCGAATGAGTTGAATATGACAGTTCTACCTTCACCCTCCGCTTCCCTACCTCCTCTGTCTTCGCACTTATTAGAGCAGACGTCTCCTTCTGCAGATTGCCGTGTGCAGTGTTGTATGGCTCTGTGTGGCAGGGGATCATTTGTCTGGAGTCAGGAGCTCTTGACATTATAGGCCTATTGGCTCACATCTCAGACGGGAGCTGACAGGGCGCGTCACGGCACCACTCAACCAGCTACAGACACTTAGGCTCAAACTATGGGAAACAAAAGAAAGAGAACCAACTTATATGTGTGCTTTATAAAGAAAGTTTAGAATATGTGGTTGCTTTTTTCAGAACACATTAAGTTAAAGACGAGAATATGCACACAAGACACAAACAACATTACCTTTATTAAGATTGAGAAATCCTTTATTTGACACAATTTCAGTGTTGCATCACACATTACAGATCAGTAGGACACAACACAAGATAAGTCTGGATAGAACGTAAGGTTTTTGGACTGTTTTGTTTTTTGGTATATATTGATACTTCCTGTGTTTCTGCAACTAACAAGTTCAGATTTGATCAAATCTATTTGCTGAGTATGTAAATATTGTACATATACTTGTGTGTAGATATATCTGTAATACACCGTTGATACATTTTTGTTGAGTAAGTAAGTAATTTTTTTATTTATATAGTGCATTTCACACACCGAGGTCGCTCAAGCACTTTACAATGTTCAGAGTTAAGATATTGTTCCAACGGACGGATGTGAGACGCCAAACACACTGGTGCATCAAAGCCCCAATCAACACCATCCATTCACTCTCTCATTACATTCAGACCGATTGTGCATGTTTTTATTGGTAGGGGAAACCGGAGCACCCAGAGGAAACCTACACAGACGCGGGGAGAACATGCAAACTCCACTCAGAAAATCCCTCTTCTGATCGGGATTCGAAGCCAGGATCTTCTTACTGAGAATCAAGAGTGCTATCCACTCAGCAAACCCAATCGTTAAGTATTGTGATGAGATTTAAAATATCATATATAAACATACAAACTATATATTGTTTTTGTATAACTTGTTTGCAGTGTTGTGCCAGTTCACAGCTTTTCTGAACTAGAATCAAGTTCAGTTCATACATGCTCAAAGTGAACAGTTCACGTTCAAAGTTCACATTTTTAATTCTGAACTAGTTCAAAGTTCAGTTCATTTTACTTTTTTTGTGAGATACTTAAATACATATGTTTTTCACACTACGAGCTATATATATGTATATATCTCCTGTAGACCCACAGGAGGAGAGCCTTTTGACTACTAAACAGACCAGATTTACATGGTTTCCAATGGGAGCCAAACGGAGTTGCTCCATCTCTGCTCATAAACTACAGACAGTAATGCGCTGCAGTGCGTGTGTCTATACTTTATGTCAAATGTAAACGGTATAAACTTTGTCGCTAACTCACCCTGTGTTTTCATCGCGACTCGGGCACATGTGAAAAGCACCAGCTCAAAGCGCCGCACCGCAACACGGAGTCGGGGTGCGTTCACAGACGGTGGAAACCGTAGGAATGTTTAGATTTCGGCGGAAAAAGTGCGAGAATACAGGAGGGAGGAACTTTCTCTCGTTGCGTTTCAAAAGAGAAAACAGATTCCAACGTTCATAGTGATGTCTGCCGTTCATGACACATTAAATGAACTAATTCACGTTCTTTTTTTGAAAATGTGTTGCGTTCAGTTCAACGTTCACGAAAAAATGAGCGTGTTCAATGAACGCGTTCTTTTGAACTCGTTCACGCACAACACTGCTTGTTTGCGCCATAAAACAAAGAAAATTCTGAGTTCTGACTTCTGACTTCCTGTAATGATGGCTGTTTCTATCGTTGTTCCATATTCTTTTTGAGCCATATGAACTCTGTGACCTGGATAGTCTCATTCTTTGCTTGGGTTCTTTTTTAGAGTCAAGGAATTCATGTTAATTTTGTATTATGGCTTGAAATATTCTGTACAGTGGTATGGGAAATGAATCAACCTGTGTGTGATTTATAAAAGCGTGTATTTACTGATCTGTTCTGTTTGCCCTCTATCCCTCTGGTGCAGGTGAATTTAAATGGGGCAACCACAGAGCAGTCGCTAACCCACTAATAGCTTTGAAGTACACTCCGTCCTCCTCTCTTTGGTCCACGATAAACGAAATTCACCCAGATGTTATGTCCAATAAATGTTCCACCGATGATTTATTTCCCAACAACGCTCTCCTCGTCACCATCCCGTCGCAGCCACTCAGCCTGATCAAGCGACAATTTAGATGCTCCCTTTTTTGATTTGGTTTTTGACATTTTGGACGATTTCTTCTGACATCCAATATATGCAAATTGCACCTTCGCTAATAGGAATCTTTCTTGCTTGAATAGCTTGTGCATGGCTCGTCTTTTCTCACTCCCTGCATGTAATTCTCAACCTGAAAAAAAAAACAAATTATGTCTGTGATAAAAGACGATATATGGTCATTCATTCACTATATATATTAGAAAATGAGTTATGTGAGTATCTGCCATGTGCTGCCGTCTATCTTGTCAGATCAGATCTTGGATGATGGATGACTGTGCGTGATATTCAAGGCCAAAAAGGTACACCATGTTCTCTGACTGTCGATTTCAAAAAGCTCTTGTTTCAAAAGACACAGATAATGAATTATTTTGTAACCCAAACACTTTTTCTTAAGAGCTTCTTGTTGTAGAGCTCGGAAAGATGCTGTGAAATCCCAGAAATGTATAATTCTATGATCAGGTGGTCAATATTCAGATGAGCAGTTAGGAATGTGTCTAGTTATGGAAATAAGAGAACCGTTGGAATAAATGGGATTTTATTGGAGAAAAGCCCAGAATACATTGAATAAGAGAGAGAGAAGGTCCTTTATTTGTCCCAAAATGGGGAAATTTCAGTTTGATGCATACACATATAAACATCAAGGCAAGCAGCGAACAACATTTCCGCGCTCCTTAAGGCCAAAGTGGTTTAAGTGTCTTGCCCAAGGACACAATGACAGGGAGAAAAAATAGATGAAATTTATATCCAAAGTCCAGTCCACAAGAGATTTTTGCATTTCATCGCGGTTCAAATCCATGTGCTGAACTTTGGGTCCACGTGCTGTCCTCTGCGGCCCAGTCCCGAAGTAAAACAATAGTCCTCAAAACCACCCATCACCCATGTTTAAAAACTACCCCAATGGCAAACACATGTGCAATAGTGTGTCACAGCAAGAACACATTTAAGATACAGTATATACATTTTTGTGGGAAGCCAGGTCGCTGTATAGAAAGTACTCTAGTCATGTAGCAATTTCTCGGGGCATACAGTCATTTCAAATATATCTTGCCATGATGTCAACCAACCTTTTATGCTATACCAATTCTGGTTTTCTAATCATTAAAAGGGAGGCAGCATTTCAGATCTATGCAGCAACAATATGGAACAGTCTTCCTGAGGTTTTGAGACGGGCCCGAACCCTGACCATGTTCAAAACAAGGTTGAAAACATATTTGTTTAACTGTTCACACAACTGATTCTGTTTCATATTGTTTATACCGCTTTTTAAGTATTTTAAGCCCAATATGTTTATTCTGCTCTGTTTTAACATGAAACGGATGTATATTGACATATTTTGGTGCCTTTTTGTTTTGTTTTTTATGCATTTTGGAGTGCTTCTTAAGCACTTGGAATCGCCTTCTACACAAACTGTAATACATACATTCATGTTGATTGATTGATTGATAAAGTCAATGCAAACACTTTTTTCCGGCTGGGATTATGCAGATGTAACTTTATAAAACAGCAAGGACAAAAACAAAAGGATTCAGGTCTGCCTTAGTTCCTTAAAAAGTTGATTTTTCTGGACTCCTATTTACCTAATGGTCCAAACAGCCAGGGGTCATTAGGTCCATTGACCACTGTTAGAGACTCACTGCACTTTTCAATGTTTTTTTGCCTTTGGGATTTTTCAGTCCAGTGTTTCTCGAGTGGTCAGCGTTCAACCTTTTCCGGCAGATTTTGACAAATGAACGTCTCTGATCCAATGAGGGGGTGAACCAAACAGCTGCAGCGAGAAAACCGTATTAATTAAAATGGATTATTCTATCTGGGCCAAATGGGTCATTAATTTCAAATCTTTCTTCACAATCAATACATAAAAAAGACGTTGCAACTCTTCAAATAATCTCTTATACACTCTGTTTAGCACTTGTTTGTGAATCAAAGCGATCACAATCACAGCTCTCTGTAATTAAAACGGTGGCGGCAAAAATTCATTATTTTGAGCAAATTTCACGCTTCGACCCGAGATTACAAGTCATTACAGAAGAAAGAATTATAATGAGTGAGGAGGGGAAAATATCATGTTTGAACTGGCAGCTTTGGTTCAGTCGTCGGTCTTTATAATCTCCAATTAATAAGATTTGATGGTGTTATCGACTTTGCCATGATGTACGGATGAGCTTAGCAGTAGCTTGTTATTCTGAGTAATTATGAACTGACAATTTCAACGCACTTTTGTCATAATTTATGTATAAACTGGTGCACTGCAAACATCGATATCGAATGCTTTTAAGCCACATTATCAATACGGGTTTACACCAGAGATCGAGATCCAAACCCATAGTTATTTGACTTGTTTAATGGTGTGTGCAAAATTAAATGAGCTTCTAACACAAGAGCCCCCAGAAATCTGAAACCGCAACACCTCACAGAATAGTTTATTTTGATGATTTCCCATTCAAATCAAAGGATGTCTGATTTTTTTGTGTGTCATTTTTCACGCATTAAAATCAAGTAAATATTACCTGCTGTCAACAGTGTGTCACTATGGTAACTAGCACTTGGTGGAAAACGAAGTTGGCCCAACACAGGACCAGTCCAGAACCAGCACGTTGAAAGAAAGGGGTTTCAACCACCATTAAATATTGGTTTCCAGCGACTAAAAAAGGCTACCGTTTGCATTTTACATTTAAGTGAATGGAGCAGTCAAAATGTCTGCTCTGGGAATTAAAGCTAGAATTAATCACATTCAAAACATAAAAGATTATTTTCATGCAAAAAAATCACGTTGTTAGGACGACCTGTGCTGATTGAATACACTTCCAAAATGAGAAGCTGTTAAATTGACTGCTCTGAGTTCTACTGTTAACCACGCTATGTTCACTAATTAAAAAAATGTTTGTGTATCTTTTGAATGTTGTAATTTGTTTCAACATAATTTGTTTATATATTATAGTCGGAAATATATTTCAAGTTCCACATTCCAGTTGCAACCAGTAACGAATTGACATTTTTGCTGGTTTGAGTTGACACTTCATGTATTTATGTGAAAAAAGAACAAATACAAATTGTAGTTTTGATTGATATGGGGAAATAAATCACTAACTTTGATGTGCCAATGATGAAAGTCAGACTTTGACTTTGAATTAAGCTTTCATATCCAAAGCCAAAGCAAAAGATCAAACAAAACAGCCAGTTCACATCAATCACACAGAAATGATCTGCGCTGTCCAATTTGGCTCAACATGCAACGAGTTTTACGTTCCTTCAGTCAGTCACCGAATATTAGAGAAACTAACGTGGACAACAGCAACATGCAACAATACATCAAACATGTGGTGAAATCCTCACGTTCATTTAACGTCAGTGCTTTTCCCCATTAACTTTACATCAGCGGCAAAATCAAACACACTAATACTTAACGCTTTGATCCCCATCAGAGGGAAACAGAATGCTGTAACCATGTGAGCACATACAACAGGACTCCCAGCCTGCTGTGTTTCACTACTTTTATTGAAATTAAGCAATTGATATGCTGTTTCCTTTACTACATGCTAAACTGGTTAAAGGAGCAATATGTACAAATCAAGGGTCTTGCGAGAGTCAGGCTAAGCCACACTCTCCCTGACTTTGCCTGACTCTCTCCAGACCCTTGTAGATCGCTGTGTTTCTCACATGGGTCTGGGTCTGAACCATAGCGGTTGGATTTCACATACGAGGATTTTCAAAATCCTTGGATTAAACCACTTGTCCAATACGAGGATTTTCAACCACTCACATCGAAGCAAAATGGGTTGCCAAATCCTTGTATGTGATTGATTCTGTTTTTTGTCTTTTTGTTTATATTAACCTATTGGAAAAAAAGTCCAAACCTATACTGTATCTTGAATGACTCTTAAAACGTCACAGAACCATCAACATCTCGCCTCATTTATTGACTTAAAAGTGACATCTGTGTCTTAATTCGTTCGTATTTAAACTTTTTTTTTTATTCACGGACTTTATATTCCCCATCTTGAATTTCTATCGCTGCCTCGTGAGACACGCTTGAGAAGGCGGTGCAAACCCAACGTAGCACCAGCGATCCGGATTGGTCAATTATATTCTGATCTGCTGAAGGAGTTTGCTATGCGCTCGACACCAGACCCTTGTGTGTGAAGCGAAACGTCTCTGATGGAGCATGGCGGAACTACAAGGGGTTCTGCCGAGCGTAGAGCACGGCTATCCCTGACTTAGGTTGCTGCACACCCAATGAGAGCCAGGCTATCCTCATTGTATTCTTTGTGTTGTCAGTAATATTTGAGAATTCATAAACAAGACCCGTTGTTAGTTACTGGTGGCCAAATGTTACTGTACCAAGAGATTAGTGGTGCGTTTCTGGCAACCGTGATCACAGACTTTTCTAGATTTATTTAAACGGTGGGAGGCGCGGGACATCGAAATGACAATTACAACAAAGAGTTTATGGGGCTGGTAAAACTAATTTTAATGTTCGTTTATTTTTAATAACGAACATTAAACGAAAGATATAAAATATACAACAATCCCCTCAGTTGTATGCCACAGCTAGAAACAGCACCGTTTTTAGAACTTGGTTTTAAACATTGTCAGAGTAGGAGGCCTGTCTCACATCTTCAGGAAGATGGGTTCCAGATTTTACCAGCATGAATGCTGAAAAGCAGCCTCCCAATGTTTAGTTCCGACTCTGGGCACTAACAGGGGAGTCCAGTCCCTGTGCTCTCAGGAGTCCGGACGGGCTGGTTTCCATATGGTTACTAACCAGTGTCACCTAATATCTTTTATTAAATTATTAAATAAAGTAAAGACATAATTTATTTAATTAATAGTTTATTAATTACCTTTGACCCTATTAGGACCATTTCTTGATGACTGCTTGAAATGCAAATCTTTTACATTATTGCTACTTTAAAATATGATTGTAAAGTCTTCTGTCTTATAATGATTGTAATTGTGTGATGATGAACAATTCAATTGTAATTTTATAGTTAAATACTTGAAACTGAAATGGCCCAGTTCTAGCAGCTAAGGCAACATACACTATATGGAGCTAATGGGTATCAAAAAAGTAGCAGTATCTCTTTATTTATCATGCTTAAAGCAATTTCTGATGATTGACTGTGTTATTCTCCTAAAGTTATATGGGAAGTTAATACAAGTTAAAAATCATTTTACAGGCTGGTAATAATAAAGTTCCGGAGTGTCGGTCTGCAGGGCGTTTACACTTTGGCCCTTCTTGGGAGAATCAGCTCTGACTGTGATATCTGCTGACTGGCTCCTCACTCACATAAATGGGGCAAGTATTAGATACTGCAACCAGGCAACTTTTGATTGTAGTTAAGATCTGCGGGTCTCGGCAAGTGTCTGTCATTTCAGTTGACATTTCTTTGGTCATGTTACAAATATAATGTGAGACGTACACTTGAAGTCATATTCATTTTGTTTCGGTTTTTTCACCATTTCACATCCTCAATCTGGTACCAGACGTTTGTAGATGGACTAAGATTACATTAACTTGGATGAGCACTGCTGCACGCTCTTATAAGTAACAATGTATTACATGCTTTTTGAAAATATTTTTTCAAATATGTTTCAATTTTTTTGTGCAGGGAGAGTATGCATTATATGCATTTACCATTTTAACTGTTAAACATGCCCACGGTAACTATAGATGTATATTCTGTGGAGCGTGTCTCACCTCGGTAGCTGATTGGCCCAAATAGTGGGACTTATAGTTTTCTTTAAACACTTACTGGTGTTTTTGAATTGGGGAATTTATTTTGTGAATCCAGGAAGATGGGTGAGTGGTAAGCAGTTTTTCCTAAGTTTTGTTTTTTTTTTCCAGTAAAAAACTATTTGGTTGTTTGTACGAACAAAATAAAATCCTTTGAAATATAATTTGTGACCAAACTTTGTATTCATTTATTTATTACAAAACCTGCCATCAGTGCATTTTTTTTACACATATCATATAACAGATAATATCTTGCCTACTGGTTTGAAAGGAGTTTATGAAGCAAATGCAATGGGTGAGATGCATGACATCTCGCTTCGCTAACTGCTTCTTCTCCCATGCTGTTTATCTGTCTAAACAAAGCACTTGGATGTTCTTGGACTTGTTTTGATTGAAATGTTGTTGTTGATCGATTTCACTTAATCAGACTTGGTTTGTTTATTACGTTTAGAGCACTGTTG
This sequence comes from Knipowitschia caucasica, assembly GCA_964034765.1. Taxonomy (NCBI): domain Eukaryota; kingdom Metazoa; phylum Chordata; class Actinopteri; order Gobiiformes; family Gobiidae; genus Knipowitschia; species Knipowitschia caucasica. Next base: position 31,824,598 of record OZ035824.1, on the reverse strand, counting down.
AGTCACCAATGACCACTTAGGCTGAGAGCTATTCAGGGAGAAGAGAAACGTTTTAGACTATGTTCTTTACATAGCTACTCTCAAAAGGCGTCCACTTGCTTTAAGTATTGGTCAGGAAGAAGTTCTGGACGGTTATTTGTGCTTTGCTTTTCGCTACTGGACGTCACAGCTAACAAGTTTGCACAGATCTTTGCCGTCTGCTTTTCTGAGGTCATAACACTTGGCTTTATCTCGGTATTTAGTAATCTGACTCAATAATGAATTATGAATTAGCTGATTTGGAGGCAGAAACCCAAAACGGCGCTGTGATTTTAAAGCCTCTTTTCAAATCAGTCTCAGTGGAATGAGGATTTGGAGTACGCGACCTATAACTTCTAGTCCACTGTCAGAGGCAGCACTAGGTAATAATCACATCGCTCCCAATGCCGACCTTCGGCTAGAGACACCCTAATTAAACCACAGAAGGAGCAAGCATACATCCAACCAACATCCCGAACAAATATCAAGATGGTCATCAATCTGTACGATGGCTAGAGATGCGAGAGGCCAGGGCACGTGTGGGCCTTTAAAAAACAATGAAATTTATGGAAGAAATCACGAAGAGGGTCGAGACAAATCCTGACTTACCCCAGTAGGTGACAATCCCCCTGAATGCTCGATCTGTATATTTACGAAATAAGTTGATATGTTTTGATTAATTACTGAATAAATGAAAACACTGCCCCACAAAGCAATAGACAAATAGTTATTGGCAAAGCACCCCCACTACACTGTACAAATACAATAACAGATAGGAGGGAATAAATTGCTTGAATTACACGAAGGGGTAGGGTTATTACCAACTTCCCCCCCCCTCACACCACCACTGTATACACTCTGACAGAACAACAATAAAAACAAGCTTTGGACAAAGCAATTTCAGTCCTATTTTCAAGAAACAAATTCGCCTTAAATTCTCATATCCAAGGGACTCCTTACATTTCCGAGTACCGGCAGGCCAAGCAGTGCCGCGGCCCGGGCCAGTGGCAGAGGCAAAAACCCGGGACTGGGGAGGAGTTCGGAGAGTCCATGGAGCATGACTATCGGTCGGCCTCGAAGAGATTCTGGCAAACCCATCATGGCGCCCTCAGGAGGGGGAAGCAGTTCTTTGCCAACACCCATGTACCGGTCTCGGGTGGAGAGCTGCTGACCTCGACTGGGGGATATTGTCGGGCGGATGGTGGAAGGAATACTTTGAGGTTCTCCTCAATCCCCCCGTTCATCGTCCTCTGTTACAGAGGCAGAGGCTGAGGATGTTGGGGCGGGTACATCCATCTCCCTGGCTGAGGTCACCAAGGTGGTTGGTAGCCTCCATGGTGGCAAGGCTCCGGGTGTGGATGAGATCCGCCCTGATTATCTAAAGTCTCTGGATGTTGTAGGACCTGTCTTGGCTGACACGTCTCTGCAGCATCGCGTGGCGATCGGGGGCGGGGCAGTGCCAATGGAGTGGCAGACCGGGGTGGTGGTCCCTCATCTACAAGAAGGGGGACCGGAGGGTGTGTACCAATTATCGTGGGATCACCACTCCTCAGCCTCCCCGGTAAGGTCTACTCCAAGGTACTGGAGAGGAGGTTACGGCCCTCTGATGGTCGAATCTCGGATCCAGGAGGAGCAGTGTGGTTTTCGTCCCGGTCGCGGAACACTGGACCAGCTCTATACTCTCCATCGGATACTCGAGGGTTCATGGGAGTTCGCCCAACCTGTCCACATGTGCTTTGTGGATTTGGAGAAGGCGTTCGACTGTGTTCCCCGGGGTGTCCTTTGGGGGGTTCTCCGGGAGTACGGGGTCGGAGGTCCTCTGCTGAGGGCCATCCGATCCCTGTATGACCGGAGCCAGAGCTGTGTTCGCATTGCCGGCAGTAAGTCAGACCTGTTCCCGGTGAATGTTGGCCTCCGACAGGGCTGCCCTTTGTCACCGGTTCTGTTCACTGTATTTATGGACAGAATATCTAGGCGCAGCCAGGGGTCGGAGGGGGTCCGGTTCGGAGACCACAGGATTTCATCTCTGCTGTTTGCGGACGATGTTGTCTGTTGGCTCCACGAACCAGGACCTGCAGCATGCACTGGGACGGTTTGCAGCCGTGTGTGAAGCGGCTGGGATGAGAATCAGCACCTCCAAATCCGACGGCCATGGTGCTCGACCGGAAAAAGGTGCCTTGCCCTCTGCAGGTGGGTGGAGAGGTCCTTCCTCAAGTGGAGGAGTTAAAGTATCTCGGGGTCTTGTTCACGAGTGAGGGAAGAATGGAGCGTGAGATTGACAGGCGGATCGGGAGGTGCAGCGTGCGCAGTTATGCGGTCGCCTGTATCGGACCGAAAGGCCACGCCCGCAGCAAGAAAGGCCAAGCTCTCGATTTACCTGGTCAATCTTCGTTCCTCTCCCTCACCTATGGTCATGAGCTTTGGGTAATGAAACCGAAAGAACGAGGACCGCGGATACAAGCGGGTCGAAATGAGCTTCCTCCGCCAGAGTGGCTGGGCGCTCCCTTAGAGATAGGGTGGGTGCGAGCCTCCAGTCACACGGGAGGAGCTCGGAGTAGAACCGCTGCTTCTCCACGTCGAGAGGAACCAGTTGAGGTAGGCTCGGGCATCTGTTCCGGATGCCTCCTGGACGCCTCCCTGGGGAGGTGTTCCGGGCACGTCCCACAGGGAGGAGGCCCCGCGGAAAGACCCAGGACACGCTGGAGGGACTATGTCTCTCAGCTGGCCTGGGAACGCCTTTGGGGTCCCCCCGGCGAGCGCGGAGGAAGTGTGTGTGGATCGGGACAGTCTGGGACGTCTATCTGCTCTGACCATGCTGCCCCGCGACCGGCAACGGATAAATAATAAAGCGGAAGAATAATGGATGGCAGGATGGATGGGTCTCGCATTTCTTTTAAAAAAACAAGATCATTTTGATTGTCCCATTGGCCCAATCTTTTATTGACTTAATTATCATCACTTGCGGTGTGTCTTATAGTAATTATGCAGCATTTCTGTTAATGTTTTAGGGTCGATTTATGGCCTCAACTTTGCCTCAACCTAAATAACATGGTATTCAAATAGAAAAAACCCACCCCCACAGGTTCCTGATTGGATGCCAACGAAGGCCCCTCACCATTGGTCCAACTATTTTCCTCCAGCAAATCTCACTGTTATTGTAAGTTACTGTAAGGAGAGGAATTAATTACTATTATTAACTAATTATATTATAAGCACTATATTTACCGGGTCACCTTGTCACAAATGTGTTCTTTTAAAAAACAGATACAACTCCCTTCAAAAATGTTGGATACAGAACCATTGAAAAAACATTATTGAGATCAATAAGTATGAGTTTTTTTCCCCACATCGCTCAGATGTTATTGACTCCAAAACAGGCTATACTGACATTGATCCTCAATCAGACATGTCCTCCTGTTTGATGGTTGCTGGAAACAGGTTTAAAAAAACGGGCTAAAAGCTAAAACAGAGGCTAAATAGGCTAAAAAGTATCAAAAACATGATACCTTAGTAAAAACCCACCACCAATTGTGCGCCGACTGGCAGGTTACTCTAATAAAATAGAGCTTACATGCAACCGGATTAAGCTCAGGCTCAAAGTGTTAATACATACCCCACGGATCATGGCATATACCCACAAGAAGAAAAAAATACCACTTATTATTTATTCAGACTACCACCTCCCCCCAAATATTGAACAATATTGATTATGAGTTCCATCCAGTGCATATACTAACAAATATTCTCATCAAGTTAGAAAGTATTATTATCCCAAATTGCCTTTAAAAAACCTTTGGATGTGATACCACCATGACTACCCACGACCCAAACCCCTAAAAAAATTACTTCAGTATGGAGAAACAGGATCGATGTGGTCGCTGTGAGTTTGAATCACCGCTGTATCACTGAGGGCTCATACCGGACTGGCTTGAGCTCAAGGTGCGCCTACATTCACAGACCAGACATAACACAATCTGCCCACACTGGTCCGCCTCTGCCTGCCGACCTCCACACTTAGGCACTAGTTAATAACGGTCCTTAACCCACTGCACTGTTCCCGCCCTAGTGTCAGAGTTTGCAGTTGCGGGAAGTACAATAACCAGCGATCAGACGAGCATGCTGTGACGTTTATGATGTGCCCTATGTTGATGAGGACAGACAAACCTAGAGTCCAGTTACCTACAGTTTAGGATGAACGAGGTGTTAAGGTCCTGAGACAGGCTCAAGCACGAGGTTTAGCAAGCTGTCAGGCCCATATGGAAATTGAATGGGCAGTGACTCATAGGCCCAGGCACTGCCAAGCAGGGACGTCCCAGACCTAATGGAGGAAGAAGTCTGGCAATTTCAGCCCAGCCAGACCCTAAGGCATACAAGCAAAAGCCCCCACCCACTATATAGTTTGGACGCCCCGCCCCTCTAAGCTATGGTAGATCTAGCACGGTATGCCCATACTCAGCTTCCCATTCCCGGCCGATGGAATCAAGAGTTGCTCAGTGAGACACTCTTTGGTTTTACCAAGCATGACCCTCCAATCTGACAAACTTTATCCCGGACCTCTCGGGAGCATCCATTGGGATTTCAAGCATGCCAGTTATGGAAGCCCCCATACTTGAGGCTCATGCCAACACGATTCTCTTTTAATAAAGCTGAGCTTAGCATTACCTCACCGGTCAGTGAGGGACATAATAGTTTGGTTGAAAGTTCTCGTAAGTGACTACGGTACATCCCGGAGAAACGTCTTCAAGCAATTTCACGGACCACTCAGAGAAAAAGACTCAATTTGCCAGTTTTTCATGTATTTGAATAATCCACAAAATCAAGTACAACTTATGCGTTACTTCGATCCGTTTTACTGCCCTACTGACAATCCAACCACCATTTTGCCGATGATACACTATATAGCAAAGTAGGTCATGTTGTATTGTCCTCTTATACAACCCACTAGGCTCTGAAACCACTTGTGTTGACCACTAAGTGGAAGTAGTTCAGTGCTGTTTCTGAGTGTGACCTTGTGTTGTTGTGGGGTCTCTGTAATGGTGTGGAAATACAAGCGTTACTCTCTGCGGCTGTGCCTCTGTGAGTGATGGGGCCAGCATGCGCCGTCCAGAGAAGCGGAGCTGCCCCATCGCCAGGTGGCCTACACACCCTCGTCCACTATCCTGCATTAGGACGTGGATAGTGTTGGACCCGGCTAATGAGCTCCGCATCAGAGATGCTAATAGAGGTAGGTTACACAGAGCATACATGAAGCCCAGAAACAGAATGCCATGATATACTGACATAATGACCACCATCCTACTGATACATAAGCTTCCAAATCATATCTCGACTGATCTAGCCTATGAGGTGATCACCACCCAAAGTTATCTAAAGAAGCCCATTCTGCGACTCTATACCGCCCCAGAACAAGAGAAAGAAGCCCTGCCAACCTTATAGCATCAGCTAAAAAACACTTCACAGTCATATGGATATTACCCCCGAATCCACATGTAGTGCAGGCATCCCATACATCCCATTATCATCCCCTAAGGTCCCAATTCAGGGTCAGGGGGGACCCAGAGAAAAAAAACAGGACCAAACAGTTTAGGTACCCGCCTTTAACTAAGGGAAACTTTGCCAATTACCAGTGAAGCCCTCTCCACTTAACTTTTAACCAGCAACAATATCTCCACCCTAAATAATACGTCAAATGATCATGTCTTACTCTACATGACACAATTATCCTAAAATGCCACATTTCCATGACAATTTTGCACATCGTGGGAGACATCCTAATAAAAAGCCCCAAAAGTGCCAAGTAAATATAACCCCCATTGCTGAGATACCAATAAAGTACATCAAATCTTAATAGACACAAATAAAGCTTACCCTCCCGCGGGGCATCCCTAGGACTGAGACTGGAGCAGAAGCCTAGGCCAGAATACAGCCCAAACCATAGGCTCAGTAATGGCCAAGAGCTTCTGGGTTGTGCTGTCGTTGCAGTGCACGCCCTCTGGGTAAGACCTTGCACCGTTTATTCCATCAGTGGTTTTAACCTGCAAAAGGCACATAACCTGAATCTGAAATTCTGTTAACAATCAGACATGCACCGAACCAGGGTCTGCACTCATCACCCCGGTCAGCACCACACTCCTCCCCACTGACAGAGCGCGGACAACCCCCCACCGGGCATGCGCTCACATGTGGCTTGTGGCCCGGCGGTCTCAAGCGCCTGCTGACCGCATCACGGGGCTCGGCACCCACTCCTGAGGCGACACCATCCCACCTCAGCGACTTCTGCCACCCATTCAAAGGAATTCTGGAAGAAAACAATCTCAGAGGAGCTCTTAAGCTTACATAGAAAAATAAATACACCAAAAGATTATCAATAAATACACTGTATTTTAATTCTTTCTTATAAACACATGTAGTTGTTGTGAAGCCTAACTGCTCATCCAATCTCCATGGCACCATGAGATAGTAGGTGGGACCTCGTTCCAGAAGAGGTCTGTAGTACCGCGAGGGAGAACCAAAGAGCACACACTTAAAAGCACAATTGCAATGCCTGCCTTCCCAAACAATATTAGCCAATGGGCCCAGAGACCAAAATTCGAATGCCAAGGTCCAGAAAAAAAAACATCCGCAAACATTATAGGCCAACACTCTTCCATGAACTAAGGACTGAATGGCAAAGTCCCATTGGCCCAAATTGAGGATATTTTGAAAGAACTGTCCTCCACAATTCGGATTACACAAACACACAAAACACAGCACATTACTAGTGTGGCCGGTTGTGAGCCCAGGGTCGGTGTCAGACGGTAGTTAAATCTTTTGTTACCGATCTAGATCTGATTTGCTGTCTAGCTGGAAAAATGTTCGTCCCGAGACAGCAACCCTACCACCCTAAGTGCAGTCGTCAAAATGCACCAACCATGACACCCAATGTACCTAATAAATCTATACTCCATAACCAGGTTACAGCAAAAGTACACACTCATGGATAAGCAATTAAAACCAACCGAAGCCCCACGGGTCTGCCCAATATGACAAGACCAGTGGTCAGGCCCATCTACAACCGCCAGGACCTCAGACCTCCTGACACCTGACCCTGCCCCATGGTAACCGCATTCAACTCCTCGCATGCCTAGCCGAAATCAGACCAGGTACTCCCCCAGTGCCCGCCATTTCTGATGAATTTGATACTGATATAAAAACACGACCCACAGAATATATTGCATGAACAAGGACTATCTGAAATCCGACACCAGATTCTAAAAGAATGGACTGTCTACTTTCCTCAGCAAAAAAGAATTTTGTTATATAGCTTTTTCGTTCCCCTGTAATCCTAGTGTTGAGTAGAGGGAAGTTAAGTACATTTATACTGAAATCACCAGAAATCACCAGAAAGCTGAGAAAAAAAAGAGGCACAACATGTGCACCTACATGTTTTCAAACCATACAGAGAGCAATGCTGCCACCTGCTGGCTCGATAAAATATGGTCTCAAGTCATCCCCATACATATTAGATACACATAGGACATCCGGGAACGTGAACATCGCGGACAAAGGCAAAATGCCCGGAATAACTGCAGTCCATGGCACACAACGTTACAAATTGCCTTTTGGCGAATTTGAGCAGTCAATGGGACCACAATCGAGATAGGACACCCATTAACAAGTCTCTGCAAATCTAATTGCTGACAAAATGTGAGCATCAAGCACAAACAAAATGGAAGGCAACACAGAAAATAAAATACCAACCATAGCAACTCGTACCCGAGAGTGGCATGTCGTTACGCTAATGAAGAGCATAACTGTCGCATTCGCATTGTCCAGCTATATGCAATACACCCACATGCCCATATATCCTGACCCCAATCACACTACGCATAAAGCGTGCACCCTACATAAAGGGCAAACAATGCATAACTTTAGAGACCCAACGACTAGAAACAACCAAAATATACGCCCACGGAGGAAAAAGAAATAACCCCGTAATGGCGATTGAACATGGCATTTTTCATTATTATATCCAATCTCATAACCAAGGCAGCAATTATTTGAAATGAACAAACAGTCTGTCTGTGCAGTGTGCCAAACTAAAGTCCCATTTAAGCAAAGGGAAAACCTCAAATTGGATTTCGGATTCAGAGGCGCCACAGCAGAACACCCAGGGCACCCCGATTGCCCAATGGTCCGGGGCTCCCCATTACCGAGCTAACCTCCAGGACTTCATCAAAGCTCATCAGATGTTGGAGCCACAGCCTGGAGAACATTAGACAAAGGGCCAATTACACAGAAATAAAATATGCGTTGGTCGGCTGGGAAGTCGCCTTTTCTGTTCCCCTGGCAATTGCCTTCAGGTAGAATTTGATAACAAACACATAACACCACCAACAACTAAACAAACACCCTCTCACATGAGTCCCAATCATCTCATGCATGATAAAATGACAGGCAAAATATATTTCATACAAAATGATGCAGCGGTACTTACTGAATGTGGCCTGGACACCATGAAGGGATCAGGTATACGGTAATGTGCATCAGGACTGTGGCTCGGGGTATTGTGCTGCTTAAAAAGTGGAGGACTAGGGGACTTCTCTTATAACGTATTTTATGCTATTTGCCGATGTGCGAGCGGGGTCCCTAATTAGCTGTGTGCGCCCAAATGTACAGTTAAACTCTGGGCGACTCTCACGCCGGACGCGCCACATATGCAAGCTCCCTCACACATGTACACGCACTCACACACGACACACACACACACACAACAATTTCCTCCCCCCCTCATTGAACGTAACATCCACACGCATCATCTATCCCCTCTGGTTACCGCTTCTAAGTTGCACGATTGTGGGGGTCAGAACTACATTGGAGCTTATATTTCCACAACACAAACATACATTGTATTGCACACACACACATCGCTTTAACTATACAAACACAAAGGACACATACATTCATGTATTCGTACACACACACATAGCTTACATATACACACACACAGAGGACATTACACACATTACAATACATGTATTGTAACACACTCAAATAGCTTACATATACACACACACAGACATTACACACATAATACAGTATTGTACACAACCCCCCTACATACCTGGTCTGTCGCGCTCTCTGTGTCACGGGAGCCCAAAGCGTTCTTGCAAAATACCCGGCTCCAGTCAAACCCATTGACCATGTTTTTGATGAGGTCCTTGGCATCAGCTCAACAATGATCACTTTTAAACTATAGCGGAGACCTGCGAGACGCGGCTCCGTCACTCGCTGCCAGACCATGTGGACGAGCTGTTTTTGCTTAAAAATGCTTTAAGCCGCAGCACAGAAGAATGGGGAAGATTAAAGCAGTTTCTCTGTGCGCAAAGGATGCCGAAGCTGTTGCTGGGTTTTGGCCGCGCTGTCTCGCTTGATCCAGTAAGAACGCAGAGCTGCACTTAATGAAAGTAACCGCAGCTCGAAAAATTGGCTGATTATTTCAAAGAACGTGGACTATTTTAAACTACGCTGTTAACCGGTTTCACCCGGTTAATGAGGATCGGTGGTCGGTCATGAAAATTCATTGTTTTACATCCCTAGCTATAATAATAATAATAATAATAATAATGCATCGGATTTTATATAGCGTTTGGACACTCAAATGGAACGCTTTACATGTCTTCTCTTTAAATCATAGTACACGGTGGTGATAAACTACTAACGCAGTATTGCACTTTACAGCCGCAGTCCCACACTGTGGATGGTGTTCACAGAGGGTTAAGAAGTCTTGCCAAGGACACACAGCGACAGTGGGAGTCGATGGTGAAGGTCGGGCTCGAACACACAACCCTCTGGCTCACAAGGGCCACAAGCTCACCAATACTAGAAGACCGAGTATGTTCGCCGCTCGGTTATCAATGCATGCTTTCCGATGAGCATAATTTTCATTCTTACACTGTTCTGTCATCAAGAAAAAAAAATGAAAAATCAAAACTAACTAGTTTAAAGCTGAGTTCCTGCAAGAAGAGTTTCAGAATGGTAACAACGCTTGAGACAAATAGGTGTGCCTGTCTTCGCAATAGGACAATGGGCGCGAATGGCTGATGAAGCAGATACGGAGGTGGTTTTTTTGCCTCAATCGAAAAAGAGTGGCTGTCTGTGGAGGTCACTCTGTTGAAGTTGTGGGAGATAGATATATAGTTGTTAGAATGTAATAAACGTCCTTTTATCTCAAAAATGGGAATGCCTACACCGCTTATAGGATATTTTCCAAGAGTGGGGTCTTCTCAGCCTCCTGTTTTGACCTCTCGATCAACCACAGCTACGATCGAGACAAAACATCCTTTATCTATGAAGTTAAGTTGTGTTTGCAAAATCAGCAATTAAAACTTTTGGAATTTTAAAAAGTTAATTACTTGTATTTTTATTTCAAATAATTTTGATTATATTAGTTATTGATATTAAATATATCAAAACAATTATTATTACAAACAATATTTATTTTTTAATGAAGGGAGTGAAAGTCTATGGACCATTCTTGAAAGTATTATTGTAATTTCTACTTACATGTTGTTATGCTAAATAAATAAACATTTATAGATAATAAACAATAAATTAATTGTTTGCAAATAACAATGTTACCACTCTCGCTGATCTTGCTCAGGCGATTTACATCTTTAATTCCTTCTTAGGTTAGAAGGATTTTCTCTAAGTCAGCCTTGATACGCCGCAAACAAGAAAGGGAGCAAGACCCTAAAAGGAAAAAAAGGAAAAAATTAGGGAAACTCACAAGCTGTTCTTATTGTTTGCATGGATACGTACGGTGTGAGACGTTCAAACAGTTTTCCTGGTCGCAGGCGTTATGGTGTCAATCCACGAGTCAAAAGTCCCTGACAGAAGAGAAGACATTCACTTAAGGTTCGGAGCAAGTACAAAAAACAAATAATAGTAAAAAGTATCCAAACTCACATCAGAGTGAGTTGAACACATCGGGCAGCAGGAAGTTGAGCAGTGCCCAGAGCTAGTGCAGGTTGTTCTGCAGCGGTTTTCCGGTCAGCAGCAAAAGGTTGTGGTTTTGAACTCTGACGATTTCAGACAATGCAGAGACTTTTAATAGCTTGAAAATACCAAATAAATTAGGAGACAAAAAACTCCTCGAGCCCCAAGCTGATGTCAAAATTGATTTCTCATTCTTGATTCTGGTGCGCATCGTCAATGACAAGAATTCCAGTTAAACTTTTGAACACGGCTTCTCGATGATCAGCATTTCGTAGGACGTGACGCAAACGTCCATTCTCCCGGCAGCAGCACGTTCCGGACTGTGCGTTCTGGAGTGTTGTTTATAACAGAAAAATTAGACTACATTTTAAACTATTTTGTCAACTCATGTTCATTTACAATGGACTCTCAATAAAAACATCCTTGAGTAGAAAATAAATGGTGAGACAGAATAAGAAGGTAACACAAATGGATTACAATAAATATAATACAGACTTAGATCCTAATTCGTACCCACAGGTGGGAGAAGAACTTCCTCTATGCTACACCAGTGGGAGGAATCATTTTGTTTATTATTTTGTGCTGCTGCAAACAGCCATGTGACTGTAAAGAATGTCATTTCACTTGATAAAATTAGAAAACTAATGTAGGGGAAATTCTATCCATATATTTCAAAAAAAGTAGAAAACGTTCAGTGTGACTTAGTGGCGCCAATGACATCAACTGTTTAAGACTGAGGGACAGGAGCTTTCTACTTGAGGCCAAAAAAACTCCAGACACGTAGATGGATTAAAAACAACTCCAGGTCTGAGACTGATGGGATACATGACCAGGATTTATTGTATCCCAACAATCAATCTCACAGTTTTTAATCTGAGGAACCGCACAAAAGCTCGTACCCTTGGTCCGGTCCACAATGGGCAAACGGCGCGCAAGGAGGGCACTCAGCGCTTGAACTCTTTATACAGTTGTAGATGGTGGACTTGGGGCTCAGAAGCACCATGTGTTGGGACCCGTGCTGCTACGATAATGCTTCATGTAGCCAAGTAAAGATTTGGTATGCAGTGTTTTCCCCAAACCCTAAAAACAACAGAAAATATTGAAGCATTTAAGCTTCTTCAATCAACTAATTAATTGCGAGCAGGTTATTGTTTGTACCATTTTCATCAGCAAGATCGTTAATTCCATTTCGTATAAAAGAAATGAGCCAGTTCAACCCACGGATATGTTATTCCCTATCTTTCCGGACTTGACATCTAAGAACACAACATAAAAAGGTTATTCTCGCTTTATTCATGTTTAACGGAATATAAAAAATAAAAAGGTGCTTCAAGAAGGAGAGTCGTCGAAAGCGCGTAGCACACGTTTGTCGTCTTGGTGCTTCACTCAGCAGCTCCTCGTATTCCTCTGATCGGTGCGCCGGTGACAGGTACTGATGAGACAGATGCGGAAAAAGCCGGACAAGGCAATCTTGGAGAGGTAGGGACTGTGGCATTTCGTTTGAATGTTTACGTTGAAAATATATGAATACACAAGATATGGGTCTGCAATTTAATGTAAAAGGTACGCAGATATCATTGGACAGTAGAAAAATGAATAAAAAAAATAGGATTAATAAAATTAGAACTGAATACAACTTTTAAAATAGCAACACCAGTTTTAGAAAGAAGTAGGGTTATCATTATAGTTATCATCCAATAGAATTACCGAACTAGTTGTTAATTTTTACAGAAATATAATATCGGCTTATTAACCGAGCAGCGAGGTTAATAAATGTTTTATTATAGGACTAATTTAATTATGCAAATATTGATCTCCAACTCCCTGGTTTTCTAATGTGTTTTAGCTTTCTGGGCTGCAAAGAATTTGTCAATTCTCATCTTGTCTGTTTGTTCTTTCTCCCCCTGCTTTCTCCTGTTCACCAACCACTGCACCCCCAGCCACGACTCCGTGAAGCTGATCAGTTTCCTGGTCGGGTGGGGGGGGGCGGGGGGGGGGGGGGGGGTGGGGGGGGTGAGGAGACACCACCCTCCATTGGTCTCATCTCCAACACGATGAGTCCGCCTACAGGAGGGAGGTGGGACAGGCTGGTTTCCTGGTGACAGTGGTTAAACATCCTGGAGCTGAACGCCCAGAAAGGACAGTGGGGAGAGATGATTGTTTTTGAATGGGACTTCTGAAGAGCACTGTCCCCCCGCTCCCCCCCCCCCACCCTCCGTTGTATTTGACTCCCCATCACCTTTGGAGGTTGTTTTCCTTTTTTTTTTTTTTTTTTTTTTTTTGTTTTTTATTTGGTCTTTTTTTTGGTGGTAATTAGTTGTTTTATTTATTTTAGGGTCTCCCAATTGCTTTATTAAAAAAATTACTTAGGAAATAGAATTGGTAAGTATGGAGACTATAATATCACCCAATTACCTAACAATAATCAAACAACAAACAAAAAAAAAATAACAAAAAAACCTAACCATGAGTGCTGTAATTCTAAAAACTTAATGAAGAGATTCTTAGAACTAGCACTATGAGAAAGAAACAAACCCATTCCCCCCCCCCCCCCCCCCCCCAATTTTCCATTAAATAACTTATACTTTTTATATATTCTTTTTTTTCTTCAAAAATATTTCTTTTCTACCTGTGTTTATAGTCCAGAATATCCCGTTTTTTCTGTTATCCTCTACCTAATCTCTCTGGAAACTCGCGTCGCCATACGATTGTGGTTAAATTCAGAGACGCCACCTGTAATTTTCTCCTCCCCAATATATTTTACTTAACCCATAGTCTAACATTTAGACCTACCTTCAAGATCTGCCTCTCCCCCCCACCTCCCCCGTGTTGTGTGTGTATCCACCTCTCTCACTTACTCTAAGCTTTTCATTCAGAGATATTCTGTACTCTAAACATACAACAATCCCACCCCACCTCCCTCCCCCATGCCCACCACCCACACTATATATAATCCATACACCTCTTTATAAACGCTTATTCGTATTTTTGTATCATCTTAATATCTCACCAACCGCTTTTCTTTGATCGTCCAATACTTTCCTTACCATCCTCCCATATGATTTTACTTAAGTTTAGTATAGAGATAATCCTCTACTACCAGTATCCCCTCTCCAGCCTCTAGTATCTTAAAGACTTTTTTACCCACTCCCATTCGAGGTGTACACACATCAACAAATTCAAAAATTCTCAATGCAACATCAACCCCCAACCCCCCCCACCCTCCCCCCCCCCCCACCCCCTCCTCCTCCCCCCCCCCCCCCCCACCTCTCACCTCTTCCCCCTTTATTACTACCTACTCACACGCACACGCACACCAACCCCATTCCCTCCAGTCTCCCTCCTCCCCACCCCCCCCACACTTTTCAACCCAAAACTCTCCAACCAATGGAGAGACAATATATAGTAGCCAATTCTTAATCCTTAACTACTCTTACCCCTCAACCCTCCCAATCCACAACCACTATAATCACCCTCCCCACCCACCACCACCCCCACCAACCCCTCCCCACCCTACCAACCCCCAAATCATCATAGAGAGATTCACCGCCACCATCTAGATAGATCACTCTCCCCAACTACCCCCCCAAAACCCCCCAAACCACCCTACCACACCCCCAACCCACCCCAACCCCCCACCCCCCACCCACCAAACTCTCCACAAAACACCCCCCACCAACCCAACAACCCAAACACACAACCATCTACCCACCACACACCCCAACTCACTATACAAACCTCTCTCTCCACCCTAACCACACCCCCTCACACAACACCACATCACACCACACTCTCACTTACTCCTACATCTATACCCATTAGATTATAGATAGACCAACCACACCACCCCCCCATACCCAACCAACCCCAATTAATACCCCCCCCCCCCCATTCACCACACATTAACCCTCCACCCTAAATATCTCACCCCCCCCATACCCTAACTATTAAACTTTAATTGCTAGATGACAGCAGTGATAACTGAAACTGTGCTTCGACTGATGACTTCAATCACACCACCTACCCTCCCACCCATAGATGATATACCTAACCTCCTCTCAGCTCTTTGAAAATATTACCTCATTTCCCCACACCCTATACCCACTAATTATATATAGTACTTTTACTCTAACTTACCCATACCCAAACCACCCCAACTACAACCAAAACAAAAAACACCCCTTCTCCCCAACACCTTCATAATGACCTTACAACTTACTTCACTCACACATCCATCCTACTAGATTTTCCTTTCGCCGTCTAAAGCTCTATTGGCTCCGCGATAGCGCTTTAATTATCAAGTATTACCGCCTCTATCATTTACACTTCTTTTTCAGAAACCAGAGAACTCCTACTCTCTACATCATTTTCTATGTGTGTGTGTCATACCCACATCGCTCACCCTTGTGTGTGGTACCCCACTCACTCACCTCACTCTCGCTACGCCACTGTGTATATATACCCCCACCCAGTATTGCTGTGCATTGAGTCTTATAGTAGCTTCTCACGGAGACATCTATAACATCCATCCCAATCATACCCCACACTTCAGTTCTCCCCCATACCCCCATCCAATCCCCCCACTACCCCACCCACACCCTCCCTTTCACTAAATCAACACCACAAAAATCATCCCTTTTCTCCCATTAAAACAACCCCTCTTTTTATTTTTCAAACCGGTGTAACTTAATTACTTCTCTCCTTGTTTATTGGCAATTCTCATCATGTGTACGCTCTACACACACCCAGAGATAGATAGAGATGAGAGACCGACTCACGCTCCCACCATCCCGTACATTATTATACCTGTAATATCCTGCCTATAATTTTCCCCCATACCCTACCATTGAATCAGCTCTCTACAATGCTCACACCACAGTACTACTATCCGTCTCCCCTAGATGTGTATCATCCCTAATACACCTCACTCACACACTCCTCTGTTCTGATACTATGTGCTACTGTTTATATCTAGCCGATGTGTATAGAAGTTCGCACGCAATTATTATACGCCACAGCAGATATTTAAAACTCTATCTACATATCCTCCTAGATAATAGTTATCCAAATCAAAAGTATGCTTTTAACATCAAAAGATATGTCCGCAGCGTATCTGCTTCAGATCCGAAGTGATATCACTCGAACTCCTTTATCATCGAGCTAAGCTTCGACTAAAGACGCGACAGTGGTATTAATATTATTGTGTTTATCACTACATAAATTTTAGCGAGAATTTCCTATCGAATAGTATTGTTTCGCCTCTACTGTGCTATCTTATCTAATTAATCACTCTCTTACTCCTTACCCCATAAACCCACCCCTCACAAATAACCTCCCTAATCCTTGAATCTTCTAGACATACAAGATAGATATATATATATATAGACATTACGCACAGCTCACCTCTTCACAACTCTACCTCCTCTCTCTCTACTCGCTCACGCTCAGCACCACTACTCACTATTAGATCTAAAGAGTTAATTCTCTCTCCTACAGACTCACTCTATCTAATACTATCTATATAGCTAGAGAAACTCATCCAAGCTCCCACTTACAATATTGATACTCTCTTCTCTCTATTACTACTGACTTTAGTAATTAATTCAAGCCCACCTAACCCAATTGCTACCCTCAAGATCTCTAGTAAGAAATTCTCTATTAGTACGTAAGTGAATTTAAATTCTTCAGCAACCATAAGATATGCGCGCTCATTAGAGAAAGTCCGTGTTTTCGTATTCTTAAAAGGTCCTATCTCTACTGTTACTATCCTTATACCCCACCAACCCCCTCTCCCCCCCCCCCACCTCTACCACCCACTATCCAAGATTTAATTCCAAAATATATATTATCGAGTAGAGTTTAGAGATTTTCCACACCCTCAGATAGCTATAGCATCATAATAACCTCTCTCTCGACAGCTGCACACACCCATACGTACATTAATGCTTTCTACTCTCATAATAGTGGTGTGTGTGTCATGCCTGATCCTTTAGAGTAGAAGCTTCAAGAGTATACCACACTCTCTCACTATATCGCTTATCCTCTTATTGTCTTCGCATTTATCTCCAGAATCTTCTTTAAAATTATCAAGTTTTTAGAGATCATTTATTCACCTGATCATCATCCGATATACGTCTATCGATACCGCAAGAATAAAATCATGATTCTGGTTTTTTATCTCTCACCTCGCCTACTCTTTGGTGGTTGTGTCGTTTTTAAATTGTTACTGTGTGTGTGTATCAAATCCCAAAAACAACACCCCACCTAGAACGAGACTCACACTTCTTATCGATGATCTCACACTACTCTCTCTCACATGATGTGTCAAACTATAGTGTATAGAGATATTGAAACATCTAGCTCACCAAAATCTCTATAGAATATATCACCACACCCCTACACTTCCCAATAACCCCATAACCAAACCCACCATAATCAACCACCACACACCCACAACAAAACAATTTTACTCTAACTTAAAATTAGATCATCGCATCCACCACCCCCCCTACCATAATACTCATACTCACACCCCCCTCCCCCCCCCCTACCCCTCCCCACCCCCCCCCCCCCCCCTCCCCCTTTCCACACCAACCAAAACCCCCCACCCCACCTCCCTCAATTTATAAGATGTGGTTGAGATGTCCCACCTCACCACTTTTGAAGAGTAATATATAATAGAGAAGATATAGATTCTCTCTCATTAAACTAAATTCTCTGATAGCTATAGATATCTACTATGCGCTCTTCGTAGCTCATGTCACCCAACCCCCCTCCTCTCCACACATCCCCCCAAATAACTCACCTCAACTGTCCTACTCAACGCTCTTACCATATGCATACTCAAACATACCCCCAAATAACCCACTGTGTCACTTTTAATTATCTACCGCATATACAGATACGAGTCCTGGTACGTCGTAAACCTCTCCCAATCCACTTATTTCCACAACATAACCTCATAACAATAAAATATTTCTAGTCTCATCTCCTGCTTATATTATTGCGATCGCGTTGATAAGACCTGATGTTATTTTTGTTTAAAAAAACCAACCTAATCACAATCCTATCATTATTAACCTACACCATTATTACCAAATATACTCACAAACATATCCTTCTCCTCGAACAATCTTTTATATGTACGCGAGTAGAGAGGTGTGAGTGTGTGTGTGTCCGTTTTACTGTGGAACTGCGTGAACGCGCGATTCGATATATACCTATCTCTCACTTGTAGTAAGAAGATACAGTGATTTTTGTACATCTACCACACTCTAGATATGAGATCCAGAGATAGAGATGATCACCTACCCACTTTGTCCCACTTCTGTGCTTCTCTCAATTCTGTGTCTTAATTTGTGATAGTAGATAGAGTATAGATAGTTAAAGGAGGAGAGAGAGAGAGAGAGCCTGCACTGTGGTCTTGCACGCCGATCTGTGTATCTGACTTGTCATATCTTAGTGGGGCTTACCTCCTCTCCCCTCCCATGCTGGAGTTGAAGTGTTGTTGTGAGATAGATAGAGGAGAGAGAACACAGCTCTCCTCTCTGAGCAACAATTGCACTCTAACTGTGTTGCTTTTTGTATAATAGTAGGTACATGATAATATATACATCTCGGCGAGAGGATGGTGGTTTAGAGACTTGATGACCACGAATTTTATTCTCAATTATATCCTCCTAAATTGGTGAAGTGTAGTGTGATGATCCTCAGGGGAGGGGTAGCGAGGCTCTAGAGATTCGAATTATGAGCATCGTGAGTGGCAGGATATAGTGAACACGTCGGCGGAGAGTTAGAATCGCGTGTGTCGGAGATGAGATCATCTTGACCTAGCGCCACCAGTCCTATGAGACACAGATATCTCCCCCTCCCTCGCTCTCAGAAATTGATTTTGCCTCGCCCTCTCACCTCACGCGACTCTGCATCGGTAGTGAGCACTAGTAGCTGCGAACACCTGAGTCACGCGTTCGGCAAAGTGTCATATGTGTTAGAATCATCTGTAAATATATATTGTCATGTAATACTATTGTTGATATTGCCCATGTCTGTTGATGTGACCAAATACAAAACTTCCCTTTTCATGTGTTGTTTCGCGAACAGCAACTTAAAAGGGACCAAGGTTTGAATACTTGTTGAAGACAGACAGAGCTGGTTTGCCATTTCGTTCAGACGCGCACTGGACAGAGACCCCAAATCCCTCTGAAGATGAAACCAGGGCGCTTCAACCGCATCAAGAGCGATGAGAGAAGCAGAACCTGAATCTTGGTGGGAGGAGTGAGTTTAATACTATGTTCAATTATTTCCAAAGTGTGGTGCATAAGTCCCATTAAAAACAGGTACTGAGAGAGTTGTCAAATTCATAATGGGCACAAATACATGCCCCGCCCCCCTTTTGTTTTTCTTTATACAATATGAAAATTTTTAAAACTACCAATAGTCTTGCTAACATGGTTATTTTAAGGATGTTTCTTGCTGTATTTTTTTTCAAACAGTAATTGTGCATTATTTATGGGCAACAGCGTTTATATGTTGGTCTTCATTGGGTAGTTAAAATAAAATGATGATATCGAATGTATTATATGACTTGGGACCGTTCTTACGCTGCGCTCTGATTGGCTGATTACCGGGTAGATATTTTCACAATCTCAGACCTGTTTACCATGACAATCAGTCCGCATCGCGTTTATTCACAATTGTTTCTTCCTGAGGAGTACCTCTCAGTTAAAAAATTAAATAATGGGCAGACAACTCGGGAGAATTTCTCCCAGTTCTATTATCCGCGTACGGATTTGGGACAAGCAGGAGGAAGAAATTTACAGAAAATAACAAAGAAAAAATAACAATCAGAATCAGAATCAGAATCATTTTTATTTCACGTAAGTAACGGGAGTGGTCACAGAACTTGGGAAATTGCTTTGGCACAGTGCAACAGTCAAAAGGAAAATAAAAATAAGAAATAAAAAAACACTTTAAGAAAAAACTTTAAATTTAAAATAGAGTTACCGTTTACTTATTTACAAATATCGAGATTACAGCTAGTCATTACAGAAGGAAAGAATTATATCACCCATAACAAATATTTTTCTTAACACTACATATTCCCTCCTCACATCCCATCTTTTCTCATTAATTCCAATACCATATCCTTTATATATCTTTTACTTACTTAATCACTCCCCTCCCTTTCCACTCCTACTTTCTTTACCCTTACCATCCTCTCATTTCATTCATCTTCCCTCACAACACATCCTCTCTCCCCTTCTTGATGAGTGAGGAGGGGAAAATATCATGTTTGAACTGGCAGCTTTGGTTCAGTCGTCGGTCTTTATAATCTCCAATTAATAAGATTTGATGGTGTTATCGACTTTGCCATGATGTACGGATGAGCTTAGCAGTAGCTTGTTATTCTGAGTAATTATGAACTGACAATTTCAACGCACTTTTGTCATAATTTATGTATAAACTGGTGCACTGCAAACATCGATATCGAATGCTTTTAAGCCACATTATCAATACGGGTTTACACCAGAGATCGAGATCCAAACCCATAGTTATTTGACTTGTTTAATGGTGTGTGCAAAATTAAATGAGCTTCTAACACAAGAGCCCCCAGAAATCTGAAACCGCAACACCTCACAGAATAGTTTATTTTGATGATTTCCCATTCAAATCAAAGGATGTCTGATTTTTTTGTGTGTCATTTTTCACGCATTAAAATCAAGTAAATATTACCTGCTGTCAACAGTGTGTCACTATGGTAACTAGCACTTGGTGGAAAACGAAGTTGGCCCAACACAGGACCAGTCCAGAACCAGCACGTTGAAAGAAAGGGGTTTCAACCACCATTAAATATTGGTTTCCAGCGACTAAAAAAGGCTACCGTTTGCATTTTACATTTAAGTGAATGGAGCAGTCAAAATGTCTGCTCTGGGAATTAAAGCTAGAATTAATCACATTCAAAACATAAAAGATTATTTTCATGCAAAAAAATCACGTTGTTAGGACGACCTGTGCTGATTGAATACACTTCCAAAATGAGAAGCTGTTAAATTGACTGCTCTGAGTTCTACTGTTAACCACGCTATGTTCACTAATTAAAAAATGTTTGTGTATCTTTTGAATGTTGTAATTTGTTTCAACATAATTTGTTTATATATTATAGTCGGAAATATATTTCAAGTTCCACATTCCAGTTGCAACCAGTAACGAATTGACATTTTTGCTGGTTTGAGTTGACACTTCATGTATTTATGTGAAAAAAGAACAAATACAAATTGTAGTTTTGATTGATAAGTGGGGAAATAAATCACTAACTTTGATCCAATCAGTCAGACACTTTGAAAAGCTGATCTGCCAAAGCTGTCCAATTTGGCTCAACATGCAACGAGTTTTACGTTCCTTCAGTCAGTCACCGAATATTAGAGAAACTAACGTGGACAACAGCAACATGCAACAATACATCAAACATGTGGTGAAATCCTCACGTTCATTTAACGTCAGTGCTTTTCCACATTAACTTTACATCAGCGGCAAAATCAAACACACTAATACTTAACGCTTTGATCCCCATCAGAGGGAAACAGAATGCTGTAACCATGTGAGCACATACAACAGGACTCCCAGCCTGCTGTGTTTCACTACTTTTATTGAAATTAAGCAATTGATATGCTGTTTCCTTTACTACATGCTAAACTGGTTAAAGGAGCAATATGGTACAAATCAAGGGTCTTGCGAGAGTCAGGCTAAGCCACACTCTCCCTGACTTTGCCTGACTCTCTCCAGACCCTTGTAGATCGCTGTGTTTCTCACATGGGTCTGGGTCTGAACCATAGCGGTTGGATTTCACATACGAGGATTTTCAAAATCCTTGTATGTGATTGGATAAACCACTTGTCCAATATACTGTATCTTGAATGACGTCCTCCTTCAACCACTCACATCAAAGCACAAGACTACCATGGGTTGCCAAATGTCAGCAAGATTTTCCAGCCCAAAACCAGCGAGAATGCCCCAAAAAAAAAACACCCAGAAGGATTTTTTGGCTAAAAACGTAATGTAATCAACTTGGGCTATCATGATTCTGTTTTTTGTCTTTTTGTTTATCTATTACCTACAAGTCTATTGGAAAAAAAGTATGCGGGAAACCACCCAACCTGGCAACCCTGCTGCGTAGTGTTGTAAACAGGAACCAGTGCATAAACCAAACTTTACACAAACATTTGACTCTTAAAACACACATAGAACACAGAACCATCAACATCTCGCCTCATATTGACTTAAAAGTGACATCTGTGTCTTAATTCGTTCGTATTTAAACTTTTTTTTTTATTCACGGACTTTATATTCCCCATCTTGAATTTCTATCGCTGCCTCGTGAGACACGCTTGAGAAGGCGGTGCAAACCCAACGTAGCACCAGCGATCCGGATTGGTCAATTATATTCTGATCTGCTGAAGGAGTTTGCTATGCGCTCGACACCAGACCCTTGTGTGTGAAGCGAAACGTCTCTGATGGAGCATGGCGGAACTACAAGGGTCTGCCGAGAGCCAGGCTATCCCTGACTTAGGTTGCCAAATATGCACACAATGAGTTTTGTCAAGAACAAATCTATAACCAACACCTTTTTCCTCATTGTATTCCTTGTTTTGTCAGTAATATTTGAGAATCATAACAAGACCTTTTTAGTACTGTGGCCACATGTTACTTTACCAAGAGATTAGTGGTGCGTTCTGGCAACCCGGATCACAGACTTTCTGATTTATAAAACGGTGGAGGGCGGGACATCGAAATGACAATTACAACAAAGATTTAGGGGCTGTAAAACTAATTTTAATGTTCGTTATTTTTAATAACGAACATTAAAACGAAAGATAAAAATATAAAATCCCTCAGTTGTATGCACAGCTAAACAGCACCGTTTTTAACTTGGTTTTAAACATTGTCAGAGAGGAGGCCTGTCTCACATCTTCAGGAAGATTGTTCCAGATTTTACCAGCATGAATCTGAAAAGCAGCCTCCCCATGTTTAGTTCTGACTCTGGGCACTAACAGGAGTCCAGTCCCTGTGCTCCTCAGAGTCCGGGCTGGTTCATATGGTACTAACATGTCACTAATATATTTTATTAAATAATAAATAAATAAATACATAATTTATTTATTAATAGTTTATTAATACCTTTTGACCTATTAGGACCATTTATTGATGACTTGAAATGCAAATCTTACATATTGCTACTTTAAATATGAAATGTAAAGTCTTCTGTCTTATAAGATTGTAATTGTTTGATATGAACAATTCAATGTAATTTTATAGTTAAATACTTGAAACTGAAATGGCCCCAGTACTAGCAGCTAAGGCAACATACACTATATGGAGCCTAATGGGTATCAAAAAAGTAGCAGTATCTCTTTATTTAACATGCTTAAAGCAATTTCTGATGATTGACTGTGTTATTCTCCTAAAGTTAAATGGAAGTTATTACAAGTTAAAATCATTTTACAGGCTGGTAAAATAAAGTGCCGAGTGTGGGAGGGCGCTTACATTAGGCCCATTTTGGAGAATCAGCTCTGCCTGTGATATCTGCTGACTGTGCTCTCACTCACATAATGGGGCAAGTTTAGATACTGCAACCAGGCAACTTTTGATTGTTGTTAATATCTGCTGCGTCACGGCAAGTGTCTGTCAAATCAGTTGACAATTTCTTTGTTCATGTTACAAAAATAATGTGAGACGAACCTTAAGACATATTCATTTTGGTTTATTACCATTTCACATCCCTCAATCTGGTACAGCACGTGTAGATGGACTATGATTACCATTAACCTTGATGAGCACTGCACGCTCTATAAGTAACAATGTATACATGCTTTTGAAAATATTTTTTCAAATATGTTTCATTTTTTGTGCAGGGAGCATTATGCATTATACTGCATTTACCATTTAACTGTTAAACATGCAGTAAATATAGATGTATATTCTGTGGACGTGTCTCACCTGGTAGCTGATTGGCCCAAATAGTGGGCTTATAGTTTTCTTTAAATCACTACTGGGTTTTTGAATTGGGAATTTATGTTGTGAATCCAGGAAGTGGGTGAGTGGAAGCAGTTTCTAAGTTTTTGTTTTTTTTTCCAGTAAACTATTATGGTTGTTTGTACGAACAAAATAAAATCCTTTGAAATATAATTTTGTGACCAAATTTGTATTCATTTATTTATTTCAAACCTGCACAGTGCATTTTTTTACACATATCAATATAACAGATAAATAACTTGCACCTGGTTTGAAAAGGAGTTTATTGAAGCAAATGCAGGTGAGATGCATGACATCTCGCTTCGCTAACTGCTTCTCTCCACAAGCTGTTATCAGTCTAAACAAAGCACTTGGATGATCTTGGACTTGTTTTGAAACTGTTGTAGTTGATCGATTTCACTTAATCAGACTTGTCTTGTTTATACGTTAGAGCCCTGTGAGTCACCAACTGACACTTTAGGCTGAGAGCTTATTCAGGGAGAAACGTTTTAGACTATGTTCTTTACATAGCTACATTCTCAAAAGGCACCACTGCTTTAAGTTTGGTCAGGAAGAAGTTCTGGACGGTTATTTGTGCTTTGCTTTTCGCACTGACGTCACAGCTCACAAGTTTGCACAGATCTTTGCCCTGACTTTCTGGGTCATAACCTTGGCTTATCTTGTTTTTAGCTAATCTGAACAATAATGAATTATGAATTAGCTGATTTGGAGGCAGAAACCCAAACGGCGTGTTGATTAAGCCCTCTTCAAATCAGTCTCAGTGGAATGAGGATTTGGGACGGCCACTTCAGTCCACTGTAGAGGCAGCACTTGTAATAATCACATGCTCCCAATGCAGACCTAGTGTCACCCTAATTAAACCCACAGAAGGAGAAACATAATCAACAAACAACCGAACAATTTCAAGATGTCTTCATTCTTCGTTCGGCTAGAGAGAGAGGAAGGGCAAGTGTGGAATTAAAAAACAATGAATTATGGAAGAAATCCACGAGAGGTCGGACAAATCCTGTCTTACCCAGTAGTCAATCCCACTTTGCTCGTCTGTATATTTAGATGTGATTTGTTTGATTATTACTGTTTTTTTGTTTATCTGACAAAACTTAGAAAATAGTTATTGGAAAGCACCAAAACTACACTGTAAAATACAATAAATATAGGGGGATAATTGCTTGAATCAAGTGGGGTTTTTTTCATCTTGAGTTCACTCTGACTGTCTTAAAACAAGATTGGACAAAGCAATTCAGTCTTATTTCAAGAACTATTCGCTTTATTTTCTCATTCCAAGGGTCTCATTTCTTTTCCAGTACCGGCAGGCCAAGCATGCCGCGGCCCGGGCTGTTGCAGAGGCAAAAACCCGGGACTGGGAGGAGTTCGGAGAGTCCATGGAGCATGACTATCGGTCGGCCTCGAAGAGATTCTGGCAAACCATCTGGCGCCTCAGGAGGGGGAAGCAGTTCTTTGCCAACACCATGTACGGTGCGGGTGGAGAGCTGCTGACCTCGACTGGGGATATTGTCGGGCGGTGGAAGGAATACTTTGAGGTTCTCCTCAATCCCCCCGTCACGTCCTCTGTTACAGAGGCAGAGGCTGAGGATGTTGGGGCGGGTACATCCATCTCCCTGGCTGAGGTCACCAAGGTGGTTGGTAGCCTCCATGGTGGCAAGGCTCCGGGTGTGGATGAGATCCGCCCTGACTATCTAAAGTCTCTGGATGTTGTAGGACTGTCTTGGCTGACACGTCTCTGCAGCATCGCGTGGCGATCGGGGGCAGTGCCAATGGAGTGGCAGACCGGGGTGGTGGTCCCTCTCTACAAGAAGGGGGACCGGAGGGTGTGTTCCAATTATCGTGGGATCACACTCCTCAGCCTCCCCGGTAAGGTCTACTCCAAGGTACTGGAGAGGAGGTTACGGCCGATGGTCGAATCTCGGATCCAGGAGGAGCAGTGTGGTTTTCGTCCCGGTCGCGGAACACTGGACCAGCTCTATACTCTCCATCGGATACTCGAGGGTTCATGGGAGTTCGCCCAACCTGTCCACATGTGCTTTGTGGATTTGGAGAAGGCGTTCAACTGTGTTCCCCGGGGTGTCCTTTGGGGGGTTCTCCGGGAGTACGG
Source organism: Knipowitschia caucasica (assembly GCA_964034765.1). Classification (NCBI taxonomy): domain Eukaryota; kingdom Metazoa; phylum Chordata; class Actinopteri; order Gobiiformes; family Gobiidae; genus Knipowitschia; species Knipowitschia caucasica. Next base: position 31,798,461 of record OZ035824.1, on the reverse strand, counting down.
GGTCGGAGGTCCTCTGCTGAGGGCCATCCAATCCCTGTATGACCAGAGCCAGAGCTGCGTGCGCATTGCCGGCAGTAAGTCAGACCTGTTCCCGGTGAATGTTGGCCTCCGACAGGGCTGCCCTTTGTCACCGGTTCTGTTCACTGTATTTATGGACAGAATATCTAGGCGCAGCCAGGGGTCGGAGGGGGTCCGGTTCGGAGACCACAGGATTTCATCTCTGCTGTTTGCGGACGATGTTGTCCTGTTGGCTCCAACGAACCAGGACCTGCAGCATGCACTGGGACGGTTTGCAGCCGAGTGTGAAGCGGCTGGGATGAGAATCAGCACCTCCAAATCCAAGGCCATGGTGCTCGACCGGAAAAGGTGCCTTGCCCTCTGCAGGTGGGTGGAGAGGTCCTTCCTCAAGTGGAGGAGTTAAAGTATCTCGGGGTCTTGTTCACGAGTGAGGGAAGAATGGAGCGTGAGATTGACAGGCGGATCGGTGCAGCGTGCGCAGTTATGCGGTCGCTGTATCGGACCGAAAGGCAAAGCCGAAAGGCAAAGCTCTCGATTTACCGGTCAATCTTCGTTCCCTCCCTCACCTATGGTCATGAGCTTTGGGTAATGACCGAAAGAACGAGATCGCGGATACAAGCGGTCGAAATGAGCTTCCTCCGCAGAGTGGCTGGGCGCTCCCTTAGAGATAGGGTGAGGAGCTCAGTCACACGGGAGGAGCTCGGAGTAGAACCGCTGCTTCTCCACGTCGAGAGGAACCAGTTGAGGTGGCTCGGGCATCTGTTCCGGATGCCTCCTGGACGCCTCCCTGGGGAGGTGTTCCGGGCACGTCCCACTGGGAGGAGGCCCCGCGGAAGACCCAGGACACGCTGGAGGGACTATGTCTCTCAGCTGGCCTGGGAACGCCTTGGGGTCCCCCCGGACGAGCTGGAGGAAGTGTGTGTGGATAGGGAAGTCTGGGCGTCTCTGCTTAGACTGCTGCCCCCGCGACCCGGCAACGGATAAAGCGGAAGAAAATGGATGGATGGATGGATGGGTCTCATTTCTTTTAAAAAACAAGATCATTTTGATTGTCCCATTGGCAAATCTTTTTTTGACTTAATTATCATCACTTGCGGTGTATTATTGATAATTATGCAGCATTATGTTAATGTTTTAGGGTCGATTATGGCCTCAACTTTGCTCAACCTAAAATAACATGGATATTCAAATAGAAAAAAACCCACCCCCACAGGTTCCTGATTGGATGCAACGAAGGCCCCTCACCATTGGTCCAACTATTTTCCTCCAGCAAATCTCACTGTTATTGTAAGTTAATGTAAGGAGAGGAATTAATTACTATTATTAACTAATTATATATAAGCACTATATTACCGGGTCACATTGTCAAAAATGTGTTCTTTTAAAAACAGATACAACTCCCTTCAAAAATGTTGGATACAGAACCATTTGAAAAACATTATTGAGATCAATAAGTATGAGTTTTTTCCCCCACATCGCTCAGATGTTATTGACTCCAAAACAGGCTATACTGACATTGATCCTCAATCAGACATGTCCTCCTGTATGATGGTTGCTGAACAGGTAAAAAAACGGGCTAAAAGCTAAAACAGAGGCTAAAATAGGCTAAAAAGTATAAAAACATGATACCTTAGTAAAACCCACCACCAATTGTGCACGACTGGCAGGTTACTCTAATATAATAGATTTAAATGTAAAAGTATTATCTGGCTCAAAGGTTAATAAATACACAAAGGTATGGTTACCCAGAAGTAAAAAATACACTTTTTTTTTTCAGACTAATCATCCACAAATATTGAACAATATGATTTGAGTTCCATCCAGTGCTATACTTCATATTTTATCTTCATGTTAGTTAGTTTTATTTCCAATTTGCATTTAAAAAAACATTTGATGTGATTCCAAAATGTCTTCACTCGACCCAAACCCCATTTTTATTCTCAGTATGGTGTTTCAGGAAGTTGTGGTGTGTGTGTTTGATTCACAGCTGTTTCACTGTGGGCTTAACGGACTGCTGAGCTCAAGGTGCGCTTCTTTTACAGACCTGTATATCACAATCTGCCTCTCTGGTCCGCTCTGCTGCCTCCTCCACACTTGCACTGTTAATAACGTGTCCTTAACTCTGCTCCTGTTCCCGACCTTGTGCATGTTTGAAGTTTGGGTAGTAATTATCCAGCATCAGAAGAAGTATGTGACGTTTTGTGTCCTATGTGATGTGTTTGTCTTATCCTAGAGTCTGTAATAAAGTTTGATGAAGAGTGTAAGGTGAGACTGGCTCAAGCCCGGGTTTGCAAGATGTCTGCCCATTGAAATGAATGGGCTGTGCTCATTGGCCCAGGCTCGCAACATGGACGTCCCAGACATAAGGGGAAGTCTGGCACATTTCAGCCAGAAGCGCTATCTTATTAGCAAAATACAATATTAGTTTGGGCGCCCCTATGCTTTGGTAGATTTGCAGTTATGCCATACTCTGTTCATTCCCAGGCGATGGAATAAAGAGTGCTCTGTGAGAAATCTTTGTTTAACATGCTTGAAACTACTTCTGTCAAACTTTATCCCTGACCTCTCTGGTGAATCCTTTGGATTTCATGATGCAGTTTGGAAGCCACCATCTTGAGGCCATCACAGATTATCTTTAATAAAGCTGAGATTAGATTACACTCAGGTGGTACTAATAGTTTGGTTGACAAGTGACTAGTCATCAGAAAACGTCTTAAAGCAATTTACGACACTCAGAGAAAAAGACTCAATTTGCAGTTTTTATGTTTTGAATAATAACAAAATCATGTACAACTTTGCGTTCCGCTCAGTTTTCTGCTACTGACATCAACACATTTGCAGTTGTACACTTTGCAAAGTTCATGTTGTATTGTCCTCTTACAACCCACTAGGCTCTGAAACCACTTGTGTTGACACTAAGTGGAAGTAGTTCAGTGCTGTTCTCTGTGTGTGACCTTGTGTTGTTGTGGGGTCTCTGTAATGGTTTGGAAATACAAGCGTTCTCTCTGCGGCTGTGCCTCTGTGAGTGATGGGGCAGCATGAGACGTCCAGTGAAGCGGAGATGACACTCTCCAGGTGCATCACAAACTCGTCCAATTACTGCATTAGGACGTGATGTGTGGACCCGGCTAATGTGCTCGCTTCTGTGTGCTATGTGTGGTAAAAAGAGAATATTGTTGCCAGAAACAGATTGAAATGTTTACTGACATAATGACCACCATCTCCTGATCATAGTTCAATTATTCTAGACTGTCTAGACTAGGGGTCAACAACCTTTGTTATCTAAAGAGCCATTCTGCGCTCTTTACCGCCAAAGAACAAGTGTTTGTAGCTGCAACATATAGCACAGCTTAAAAACTCTTCAAGTCATATGGATTTTACCAGTTACAATGTTGTGCAGCATCCATACATCCATTTTCTTCCCCTTTGTCCATTTCTGGGTCAGGGGGGACCCAGAAAAAAAAAAGGAAAAAAGTTAGGTACCCCGGCTTTAACTAAAGGAACTTTGACCATTTCAGTGTGCCCTCTCCTCTTACTTTTAACCAGCAACAATATTCCACAATTAATTTACGTCATATGTCTTGTATTTCTTTACATGACACATTTCCTAATTGCACATTTCCTGTCTTTTTGAACATCGTGCGTGATCCTATTTATGCCAAATGTGACAAGTAAATTTCTCCATTGTGAGATCAATAAAGTTTATCTTATCTTATTAGTCACAAATAAAGTTCCCTCACAGCGGCCTCAGGTCTGAGACTGGAGCTGTTGCAGAGACTGTATAAGCCAAACCCATGGAAGTAATGGCAAGAGCTCTGGTGTGTGTCGTCTGGTGCACTCTGGGTAGTCTTGCACAGTTTTTCCTATGTGGTTTTACTGCAAATGGCAAATAAATGAATCTGAATCTGTAAATCAGACATGAAAAGAACAAGGGTCTGCACTACATCTCCCGGTCAGCACACACTCCTCCCCATGACAGAGCGCGTCATCCCCCACAGTGCAGCGCTCACCTGTGGCTGTGGCCCGTCGGTCTCCTGCGCTGCTGACCGCATCACGGGGCTCGGCTCCCACACTGTGGCGAACATCCCACCTCTGCGTCTTCTTCCACAAATTCATTGATTTTTGAATTATCTTCTTAGGGAGATATTTAGATACATAGAAATAAATACTCAAAAGATTATCAATAAATAACTGTTTTTTTTTCTTTTTATAAAACATGTTGTTGTTTTGAAGATTTCTGCTATCAAATCTCCATGGCAACTGAGTGTAGGTGGACCAGTTCTGAAAGAGTAGTACCGAGTGGAGTACCAAAGTGCTCACACTTAAAGCACTTTTGACTGCCTTAAAAAAATATTTGCCAATGGGACAAGAAACATTTTGTTTGAAAAGGCAAGAAAAAACAGAAAATATAGCAACATTTCTTGAAATAAGACTGAATGGCTTTGTCCCATTGGCAAATTGTGTTTTAAGAATGTACTCAAATTAGGATTATAAAAACACTCTATTCAAGCAATTATTAGTTTGGCCGGTAGTTAAATTCTTGTTCCGATTAGATCTGATTTGCTTAGCTGAAAAATGTAGTCCGGAAAGCTAAACATACATTATTGCAGTGTCAAATGCACAAACCCAGACAACCATGTACATAATAAATCTATACTTTAAAGGTTACAGCTAAAGTACACACCATGGATAACAATAAAACCACCGAGCCCACGGTCTGACCATTGACTTGAATGGTCAGACATCTCCAACCTCCAGACCTCAGACCTCAGACCTGACCCTGCCCTTTGGTAACCGCATTAACTCATTGAATGCCAGCCTATTTCAGAACAGGTACTCCCACAGTGCCAGCCATTTCTGATGATTTTTACTGATTTTTCAAGACCCACAGAATATTGTGTACTATGACTATCTGAAATCCGACACCAGATTCTAAAAGAATGGACTGTCTACTTTCCTCAGCAAAAAGAATTTTGTTTATAGCTTTTTTCGTTCCCCTGTAATCCTTTGTTGAGTAGAGGGAAGTTTTACTGAAATCACCAGAAATCACCAGAAAGCTGAGAAAAAAGAGGCACAACATGTGCACCTACATGTTTTCAAACCATTCAGAGAGCAATGCTGCCACCTGCTGGCTCGATAAAATATGGTCTCAAGTCATCCCCATACATATTAGATACAATAGACATCTGGGAACGTGAAAATAGCGAAAAAGGCAATTGACGGATTAATGCGTCAATGGCACACAACGTTACTATTTGCTTTGACGTATTTGTGCGTCAATGGGACACAATGAGTTTGGAAAAAAATAAAAATTATATGTAATCTTATTGCTGCAAATGTGAGATACAAGAAAAAAATGGTTGGCATGAATGTTTTTTTTTCAAACTTGAAAATAGTCCAGTGTGGCATGTCGTTACGCTATGTCGAGCATAACTGTCGCATTTTCCAGCTTTGCAATTCACCCAATGCACATTTTGCATAAAAAATCACTACGCATAAAGCGTGCACCCTACATAAAAGGAAACAATGCATAACTTGAGACCAAGTCATAAACAACAATATTTACGCCACGGTGGAAGAACCCCGTAATTGAGTTGAACATGCATTTTTATTATTATATCCAATCTATTTCCAGTCTGCAATTATTGAAATGAACAAACAGTGTCAGTGCAGTTTGCATACTATGTCTCATTTATGCAAGAACCTCATATTGGATTTCGGATTCAGAGGCGCACTGAAGAACTCCAGGGACACGATGCAAATGGTCCGGTGCTCCACTTCCCGAGCTTCCTCCAGACTTCATCAAAGCTCATCAGATGTGGAGCCACAGAGGAGAACATTTGACAAAGGCCAAATACACTGAAATAAATATGCCGGCTGGGAAGTGCTTTTCTGTCCCCTGGCATCTCTGGTAGAATTTGATAAAAAAAATAAACAAATAAAACTAAACAAAAACATTACATGATCATCTCTATGCATGTAAATTGACTTGAATATATATTTAAAAAAAATTGTGGTACTTACTGAATGTGGCCTGTCACCCATAGGGTCAGGTTAAGGTATGTGCATCAGGACTGGCTGGGGTTATTGTGCTGCTTGTGGAGGACTAAACTTTGAGGAAGTTTAGTGAATCTCATCTTCTACGTCTTGTTGCCGTACCCACCCTCTCTACCACGGCAGAAAAATGTGCGTGCCGCGACGTACATGCTAATATTTCCATTGAAGTACCTCACCATTGACTTTTCTTGTTAACTCGCTGCATCGTATGATCCGGTTTGAACGCCCCATAAGACTCTCCCCCATTGGCAAGTGAACTAGGCTGACAGGGATGAAAGGTGCAGGTCAAAGAGGAGAGCGGAGAACAGGAGACTTTTTAAAAACTAAGTAAAGCATTTGTTAATAAAGTTGTTAATTTTCTCCCTATTAGTAATGTTGAGGCCTGTAAAAGGACCATTAACACAACAAGTATTGCTACTTCCCATGTGCAAACAAGTCACGCATTTTGCCACAGCTTGCTCTAAAATACATCACACATGCTGTTTTCTTATTTAACCTACTTAACAAAATAAGTCTGTTTCAGCACACATGGAGAACACAAGTAGTCCAATAATCCGCAGACAGGGAAACAAAAGAATAATCCTGCCAGTTTGCCAATATTACCTGCATGATGTGAATGATTAAGACTTGCACTTGTCAAAGAAACCCAGAATCCATGCCAGAGCCGCTTGATGGATAGCCGACACAGCATGCAGTGGGAGGAGGGGGAGGTGCAGAAAGTAACCTGCTAAGTGCTTGAACTACCTCTCGCATCAGTGCCGGTGCCCAAGCAGAGTGCATTCATTTCATTTGACATGTGTTACAGCATTATTAAATGCATAGATCAACCTGGGTGAAGGGACTGATGTGACAGCAACACAAGCTGCCAGCGTAATACCCACTCGTGACACCGCCCTGCCACACAAGCACCACATCATACAAAACAGTTTTTGTGAGCATACATCATCTTACATAGCCTGCTATTTGGCCAAATCAGTTCTGCCTCAAACACATCCATTCACTTTGCACCGACTGCAAATCCACTAGCACGCCATATTGATCTTTGCAAAAGCACACTGACGCAAGTACAGCCTGGTCCACATCTGCTAGGATACCCTTTTTTATTTGTAATAAAAAATAAAAAAATTAATATCTTTATATATTTTTATTGTAATCTGTCAATTTACACCATAGCGAAACATACTCGTAGAACAAGTGTAATTACGTTAGGGTTAGCAATAATCAATCAACCACAGGGTTCTTGTTTAGTGATAGCGTCGTCATAAAGGTGACTTTAGTGGTGGGTTTATGGAGATGTTGTTATGCTTTGTTGCATATGACATTTAATTTTTATTTCCTTGCACGGACAAGCACTTTATAGTTATTGGCTGACTATTAGGTACAGATAGTGAGTGGGGCTTTAATACACTTGACTTTAGTAAGAACAAATTGCACCTAAAGTTGCCGTCTGAAAATATTTCGAATTTTGTGTTGGTTGAGCACTTGACTTTGATGTCCATTCAAACTCTACAGACAAACTGTAAAATCGCAGGACAACAAATTTGCCATTACGCTGTTTGTTATTATTTTCCCCCTAACAGGCCAATGATGTAATAAATTGTCAGGCCACCTGTGGATGGTTCTTACGTTATTGGTTCATGCATTTCTCATTAAATATTTATTTCATTTGTAGCTTGAATTATTTCTACCTATTAACAATCTAATTTTTTTTTAAATCAAACTAGTCAAAGTCTACAGCAGAACAAGCAGAGAATGTATCAAATAAACAGTTTCTCTTCTAAACATAGACGCACAGGTTACTTCCGAGAATAAATTTTATTGTAATCTGTCAATTTACACCATAGTGAAACATACTCGTAGAACAAGTTACACACTTTGTTTGGTGTAAATGATTGCCTTGTGACATTCACAGTTTCATTCAATACATATTAAAATACTTATTACTGTTAAAATATATTGTTCTCTTTCCTGGTAATGACAGTGGAGATTGCCTTTGGCTACATTTATTTACCAGCGGTAAAGTCAGGACCTGTGCACTGATCGATACTCTGCAGGGCCCTTTGTTCACAGCAGTAATAAAGAAGAGTATGGATTTATTGATGGTGACACGCTGCCTTCTGTTTGCTGTCCTGTCCGATGGGAGTAAAGTCTGAGTCAAAGCATAACAAGGGTTCAACATGTATAAGACCAAAGAATTTTTATTTCAGAAAGACTGAGACCGTGAAGACATTATCAAACTTGCAGACCATCTTGTGGCCATTTGTTTTCTCTCTTAAGCATAGCTTGGCTCGTTCTTGACTTGGAGACTTCACTCACGTTGCATCGTATTGTTAGGGATTTAGCAGACAGACGGATCGTGGTGCGCCAAACTCTGGAAGTTTATTTATGTTTCTCTCAAGTTCCAGTGGTTTACTTTGTTTCTTTCTCTCAGACAGAATAAAGGCAGTACACAGTTTATATAGTCATTGTCACGTCACACATCGAAAGACATACGTGTCACAAAGAGACAGTCACATCATAGTCATAACATGGAGTCCTTGTAGAGTCCTTGTACAGTTCTGCACGTAGGCCATATTGCTATCTAATACTAACACCATGAATCTGATGAGTGAATACGATAGATGGATGACACATACTGGCATCCAGGGATCTTCTAGCAGCAGTTAGTTGCCACAAAGCGGAGGTGCACTTTATTTATTTATCTGTAGGTCAATGTATCCTCTGCATTGTACCCATCCTGACAAAGACTGAGATTAAGAGATCCTTTATTCTTCCCACAGTGGGGATATTTAATTTACAGTAGGAATGAGTGGCATACAGCACAAGATAAATGAACTATAACTCTGTATTAAATCAAATCAAAATTTTGACTTTGCCACTTGTCTGTTAGGAGCAGTGGTCGCCAGAGTAACAGCAGCAGCAGATGTTGGTGCTCGGCTTGGTCAGGGCTACCGCAGCTGGAGGATTTTACCCTTTGTACATTTGTTAAGTGTTGGGAGAAACCAGAGAAGCTGGAGGAAATCTTCGCAGATACGGGGAGACCAACTCCACTCAGAAAGGCCCTGTTCCAAGTGGGAATGGAACCCAGGATCTTCTTGCTGAGGAGTGAAAGCCCAATTAGTGTCCTACTATACACTATATAGACTTGAAGCACTATTATTAAAACAAACATTCAGTCACTCTACAAAAAAGTGAAGAAGTAACTGCACTTAGGGGACGGTGATAAACAAGATGACTGTATCAACCATTGATTGACTGACATTAAATTGTACTCCATCTCAAGAGTCATTCATTAACAATGTTTATCCTGAAAACACACTCGATATAATCCTATTGTGTTTTGAAACAAGACAAGAGGCACGTCTTGCAGAGGCAAAGTCAGCAAAGTCGTTACTCTTCTTTACACTGCTTATTAGCTAATTAACATCCAGAACTCTCGTCTCGCTCTTGTTTACTTTCCATAACAAAAAAAGGAATGTTGCATCTGCTCTGAATGCGACGAGAAAGTGGTGTGTGTGCGATCAATCAATGCTGCTGCGACAATAGCAGGCTTTTACATTAACACTAGAAGAGAGAGGGGTGTGTTTGAAAAGCTTTTGAATGAAGTAACCTGGACGCTGTTTTGCAATCAAGATATCTTGGTGTCCACCCTGAGTGGTATCATTGACGGAGCAGGTCACCAGTGCATACTACTGCAAATCCTTTGTTTATATGTTGCCAATCCTGAAAGTAGTATTTTGGTTTTGTTCATACACACTGCTCTTTATTAACACAACATTGCACTTTAACCATGTAAGAGACCTGCGGCCAGTCGAAGTAATGCCCATGACAACAAACTCACACACACACACACGCATATGCAGACAAACACCCATACATACGCACACACAAATACGCGTTTGCGTGACAAATGAGGACCTATGTCTACACTGTGACATATCAGCACATGCCTTTCTGAAGGTCCCAGAGACCTGAGGATCACTCAGGGGGGAGCAGGGTGTGATCTGTAACACAGCCAGCTGTTGAAATTTCGGTTACAAGAAACTTTTTTCCCGCATGATTTTTATGCCACATATGAGGACCTTGACAGGTCTGAGTGACATATTAAGACCACACATTGGTCTGAGGGACATACTAAGACCTATAACACACACATCAGGTCTGAGTGAGATATTATGACCTATAACACACATCAGGTCTGAGTGACATATTAGGACCTACAGAACACAGATCAGGTTGGAGTGAGATGTTAAGACCTATAACACACAAATCAGGTATGAGTGAGATATTAACGGCTTATTAACAGAGCGCGAGGTCTGTATGGAGAAATATCAGACCGCGGCCTTAATGTACAGACCGAGCCGTGGTGAGGTCTGTGCAAAAAGGCCAAGGTACAGACCGAGCAAGCAAGGTTAATAAATGTTTTATTATATGACTCTCGTCTGTGTCTTTACCAATGCTTTTGAGATATTTGAGAAGTATGTTCATGACATGTATGTATGTTCATGTATGTTCACTGCAGAGGGTCAGTGAGGGGCTGGTGCTATGAGACTTGGGTGGCATCTCTGATTGGACTTGGGTGGCATCTCTGAAATGGATTAAAGGGTAGAAAATGGATGGATGGCTGGATGGATGTTCATGTCCGACTTGGTTTTGTGTGGTACGGGCTGTGGACCGATTGTCATGGTAACGGTCCGAGATGGGAAAATATCAGACCGCAAATCAACCAATCAGAGCGCGCGTACGGTCCAAGTCATATAATAATAAGAATCAGGTCTGAGTGAGATAATAGGACCTACAACACACACATCAGGTCTGAGTGAGATATCAGGACATATAACACACATATCAGGTCTGAGTGAGATACAAGGACCTACAACACTCACATCAGGTCTGAGTGAGATATCAGGACATATAACACACACATCAGGTCTGAGTGAGATAATAGGACCGACAGTATAACAAGAACTTCAGGTCTGAGTGAAATATTTATCAATAGTTACTCCTTTCACGGAGAGTAACTCTATAGGTGGACAAATACATTGACTTTATTTTAGAAATATTTCTTTTCATACATGTTTCTCATTTTTGACACCTTACTTTTATATTTGTTTTTGATATTTTTAATCCTTATTTAAACAAGATTTTTTTTCAGGGAACCTTTTCTACATTTTTTTTGTCTTAATGGAAACCAGAGTACCCGGAGAAGGTCCTTTCTGGCAGAATTTTATTTTTTTTATTTTTTTTACTGACACATTTTTACTATTTGTAGACATTTTGGGACATGCTTGCTTTTAGGTGTGGAGCTTGTTTTGGGCCTCTGCAACACTATAGTATGCATGGAAAAATGGGGACCTAAAAAAAGTCCCCGTATTTCCTCAGGTCCTGATATTGAAGGTGTGTTATCATACAAAAGTCCTCATATGTCCACAAAACAAACACACACACACACACACTGGTGATTGGAAAAACATTTCTCCTTTTATTCTGAATCAGGATCAGAATCATTTTTTATCGCCTTTGTAAGTAACAGGAAGTCACAGACAAGGAAATTGCTTTGGCTCTAATAAAACATTTCTAAAACATGTCTAATACATTTCTAAAGTATAGCTTTTTCTAAGATAGAAAGAGTTAAAAGAAAAGTTATAATGATTATTAATACATACAGTGCCTTGCGAAAGTATTCGGCCCCTTTGAACCTTTCAACATTTCGCCACATTTCAGGCTCAAACATAAAGATTTACAATTTTAAGTTTTTGTCATGAATCAACAACAAGTGGGACACAATCGTGAAGTGGAACGAAATTTATTGGATAATTTAAACTTTTTTAACAAAAAAAAAACTGAAAAGTGGGGCGTGCAATATTATTCGGCCCCTTTACTTTCAGTGCAGCAAACTGACTCCAGAAGTTCAGTGAGGATCTTTGAATGATCCATTGTTGTCCTAAATGACTGATGATGATAAATAGAATGCACCTCTGTGTAATCAAGTCTCCGTATAAATGCACCTGCTCTTTGATAGTCTCAGGGTTCTGTTTAAAGCGCAGAGAGAACCATGAAGACAAAGGAACACACCAGGCAGGTCCGAGATACTGTTGTGGAGAAGTTTAAAGCCGGATTTGGATACAAAAAGATTTCCCAGGCTTTAAACATCTCAAGGAGCACTGTGCAAGCAATTATATTGAAATGGAAGGAGTATCAGACCACTGCAAATCTACCAAGACCCGGCCGTCCCTCCAAACTTTCATCTCAAACAAGGAGAAGACTGATCAGAGATGCAGCCAAGAGGCCCATGATCACTCTGGATGAACTGCAGATAACTACAGCTGAGGTGGGAGAGTCTGTCCATAGGACAACAATCAGTCGTGCACTGCACAAATATGCCCTTTATGGAAGAGTGGCAAGAAGAAAGCCATTTCTCAAAGATATCCATAAAAAGTCTCGTTTAAAGTTTGCCACAAGCCACCTGGGAGACACACCAAACATGTGGAAGAAGGTGCTCTGGGCAGATGAAACCAAAATCGAACTTTTTGGCCACAATGCCAAACGATATGTTTGGCGTAAAATTAACACAGCTCATCACCCTGAACACACCATCCCCACTGTGAAACATGGTGGTGGCAGCATCATGGTTTGGGCCTGCTTTTCTTCAGCAGGGACAGGGAAGATGGCTAAAATTGATGGGAAGATGGATGGAGCCAAATACAGGACCATTCTGGAAGAAAACCTGTTGGAGTCTGCAAAAGACCTGAGACTGGGACGGAGATTATCTTCCAACAGGACAATGATCCAAAACATAAAGCCAAATCTACAATGGAATGGTTCACAAATAGACGTATCCAGGTGTTAGAATGGCCAAGTCAAAGTCCAGACCTGAATCCAATCGAGAATCTGTGGAAAGAGCTGAAGACTGCTGTTCACAAACGCTCTCCCTCCAACCTCACTGAGCTCGAGCTGTTTTACAAGGAAGAATGGGAAAGAATTCCAGTCTCTCGATGTGCAAAACTGATAGAGACATATCCCAAGCGACTTGCAGCTGTAATTGCAGCAAAAGGTGCCGCTACAAAGTATTAGCGCAAGGGGGCCGAATAATATTGCACGCCCCACTTTTCAGTTTTTTATTTGTTAAAAAAGTTTAAATTATCCAATAAATTTTGTTCCACTTCACAATTGTGTCCCACTTGTTGTTGATTCTTGACAAAAAAAATCTATTTTTATATCTTTATGTTTGAAGCCTGAAATGTGGCGAAATGTTGAAAGGTTCAAGGGGGACGAATACTTTCGCAAGGTACTGTACAAGTGCACTCAGTGCACACAATATACAATGTACATTAAGCAGTGTAGTGAGGTGACGGCAGTAAAGTGGCTTTATAAAGGGCAGTAAAGGGCCACTGAGAAACGAATAAAGGTTTATTTTATCTTATTATGAATGGCACAAACACACACACACACAAATCTCTGCGAACAGACTGAATCAGTTTAGATTTGACCCATTCATTCATGAAGTCGTTCACAGCCGGACCAACCTGCTGGTGTCTGATCTTCACTATCAGAAGCCGTGCTCCCACACAATCCTTTTCCTTCAAGTCTTTCTTTTGCTCATCCGTATGTGGCCACTTCATCATCCACTTTTAGCTAAACTATTTTAGTCAGAATTGAAATCACACTGAGGCACTGGAACAGCTCATCAGAGCACAGCAGCAGAGAAGCAAAGGGGCTGCGGCTGTAATCATTAAAAAGAAAACCTTTCCTCCGTTGTTAAAGATTGACCTTTTTGAGGTCATTGTAGCTCGAACTTTGTTGTTTAACATCCTTGTCCTTAGATTCCGCTAAGGTCAAAATGAATGCTAGTGATGTGAAAGGAAAGGTGAAGATAACAAGGAAGCATGTGAATAAATTTAGATGTGGACACGGTCTCCAGTTAATAGCAGCCTCAACGTTGGCCACATTCACAGCACACTTCATTTAATTGAATTAAATTAAATTAAATTAAATGTTTTCTTGTATAGCCCTAAATCACGACAGTAGTTGTCTTGGAGGACTTTACAAAACCGTCAAATTTGCCAACACAAATCAGAGAATGAAACAGTTCAAACACAAGAAATGCAATGATAAAAACACATAGAGCCATTGGGGCAGATGACCAATGTCCATAAATGTTGTTGAATGTGAGCGTCCTGGATCATCACCACTGTCCTTGGAAACTCTTGCATCGGCAAGGATATAGTAGGAGAGGCCCACATTCAGGAAAATATTAGCTCCCACAAACGGACAGGCTATAGATCAGGATGTAGAAGGAGGACTGAGGCAAATCAATGCAGGACTGAGGCTGTAGAACAAGGACTGGGGCTGTAGAACAAGGACTGGGGCTGTAGAACAAGGACTGGGGCTGTAGAACAAGGACTGGGGCTGTAGAACAAGGACTGGGGCTGTAGAACGCGACTCACCTGGGCTGCTCCAAGACCACCTCTTTCAGGCGCTCTCTGCCCTAAAAAGCAGCCGTCATGTTGTTGTCGTGTTCACACAGCCCGGCCGAGCTACTCTGACATCGACAGCTCCTTCATGCCCTTAGCTTGGCTGCATAACACCAACTGAGGCCTGCCATGTTTCTCTTCTCATCTGTCAGGTGTGGACTGGTCTGGTCTCTGCCAACTATATGCTTTGATCCGACTTTTTAACTGACTTTGAAATGTGAGATTTATGCATGTGGATTGAATTAAGGTGTATGGCTGATTGTAATCTGGAGTCTTCACAGCCTCCACAGGTAATGAAGTAGGTTTTTAGTGATATAAAGCGCTTGGCAGATGTGACAAAACAGCTAGATGTATCCTTTTTAAATGTATATAAATCCATAAGGAAGGAGCTCAGTGTAATAATTTTCATGAACAGTAATACTAAAAAGCAGCTCTTCTCTCTCTGACTGCTCAAGATTCAAGAATTTATTTGCCATTTGCAGTAAGCCACGTTGGAAAAACTGTGCAAAACTACCCCTGTGTGCACCAGGAACACATGCTGCTTGCTATTAAATACCAAAGTTTCTTGTCATCATTTTTTTCTTGTATTTACCGCAGCTAGATCCGGAATAATTTCCAATTCTTCTGCACATCATATTTGACCATTCAAACCACCCGCACTGTCCAATCCATTTTAAGCCCCCCATTTCATGTTCATTCATAGAGATCCCAATAGGACTCATCGTCTTGAATGAGTCACAACGTTTTAATCAGTGAGATGCTCTGAGCGTGGGCCCGCCTGTACATGCCAGAGACTGCTTTGACTGACAGGACCCCAGAGGTTAACACTGGCCTAATGAAAAACAAGCCCAGACCACCCACTCTTTCAACTGTAGGGACCCCATATATACACATGGTGAAATATCGAGCCATTTGCGAGACCACTGTAATAAATAGCTGCAAAGGGAGGGTTTAGACTCCGACAAAGGTAATTGCACTCAAAAGAGGTTGGTATGAAATCATAATTATAGGTGTGGTGACAGCGATCATATTATGTTTAGGGTTAAATGGTAGAAAGAAGATTCATGTAAGGCGTTCAAAGATATATACAGATTGGATTTTTTTTTTTTGTCTAGTCTGATATTCATGTTTTCCATTCCTTGCTTTACCGGCTCATTAGACTGACTGACAGTTGTGAGCAAGACTACTGAGTCGGTGGAAGAAAACAGGTCTCTGTTCAGTCCATTTGAACAAGAATAAAATATGAACATGGCAATGAGTAATGCAATGGTAAATCTAAATCGCTTCCACATTGAATATGGAAGTGGGTGGTGACGTCTCAAAGTTTTCTCAACACCATCATACTGTAATTAACCATTTTGCTTGTGCGTCCATGGCCGAACTTGGAAGCAGAGCAAGTATACACAGCAGTGAAAAAACGCAGAGGAGTGGCTACTGCTGGGAACTCAGAACAGCTCAGAGGACTGTTCTATACAAAATATGTCAGATGTTTGTCCACATGGCTGGCTTGAAAACCAGCCATGAAACCAAACAAAGTCCAGAATCACTGTCAAACCTAGCAGCCTGCCTTCTAATATGTAATACAAGTGTTATGGAAATGTGGTGCTAGTCATCCGTTAAACCATTAAAACAAGCATGACTGGTGTATTTTGACTGAAAGGGGCTCCATTGCACTTGTCTTGAGTGCGTTTGGAACTTGTATGAGTGTATTCTTGGGTCGATGTTGCAGTTATTCAACAGAAAAAGCCACATCTGATATTGATGCTAGGCTTGCTCTAAACTAGCCTGGCCTTAGCCATCCGTCAACTCCAGTACATTTTTTTCCCCCTGCATATACCGACTGGGTCTAGTCCCAGTTTCTGCAATTACATCGGTTGAATCCCATCCGACCAATCAGTGAGCAGGGGAGGCGGGTGTTGTAGGTAGATGTGGCTGACAACAAAAGTTTGCGCCGAATTGGCTGGTTGTAGTTTGGCAATGGCGAAGATATAATCTGTTCTAGTTCTATCAAGAAATTGAAGCCGGAGCAAGAGGAATGTTTAGCAAATGTTACTGTTGGCAAAGCTAGGTTGATGCTAAATACGTTTCAATCTGCAAAAGGAGTTAAAGGAGCTCAATGGAGCAAATCCAGACCTTAGTACGAAATGAAATTTGTACGATGGTTTGGTAAGACCAGGCTAGGTCTGAACTATCAGAGCTGGAGAATAATATGTTTTGTGGATGTTTTTAGTAGGAGGGGAAACCGGAGCACATGGAGGAAACCTAAGCAGATACAGGAAGAATTCCACTCAGAAAGACACTAGGATTCACTACTAGAGACTACTAACCACTGTGCCACCGTGCCGCCCACGGGAAGGATATCTGGTAAGAGTTAAGAGACTGAGTGAAAATAATTGGTACATTTCCTGCAGAGTTCAAGCTGTTCATGTTTTGTGTGTAGGTTTTAAGTAGTCTAATTAAAATATATATATATATCATTAATCATTTATATAGCCTTGATAGTCTCGTTAATATTGTACATCGCGGCAACTTTCAGAAAGTTGTAGCTAAGCCCTTATCCACACCCATCCCCCCACCTCACATGATGGTCTACAACAGGGGTTACCAACCTTTTTGAAACCAAGAGCTACTTCTTGGGTACTGATTAATGCGAAGGGCTACCAGTTTGTTACACACTTAAATAAATTGCCAGATATGGCCAATTTGCTCAATTTACCTTTAATTCTATGTTTTTACTAATAATTAACGATATTTATTTTGTGGAAAAACTTTTATATTTTCTCTAAGTGCACATTTTTCAAATTTAACAAATGATCACTTCTAAGACAGTCCCATTTAATCGCAATTAATCACATTTTAATCGCATATAAATATTTGACCTGAGAACAGTGAGAAGTAATTTTTTTCACATGGATTTTTAGTTTACCATTGAATAATGACTGAATACATGAGGCTTAAGCAACACATGTTAATATGGAGTTTAAGGGATAACTTCTAAACATCAAATAACGTTTCTGTCATTGCCTCCACACTCTGACGACAACATATGCTCCTCCTCCTCCTCACACTGACGACAGCATACTCTTTTTAAGCCCAAAATCCACTGCACACGCTGTGAGCACTAAAGCTGGGCATGCGCTGTTTGCTAAAGCTTTTATAATACCTTTTTGATGTGTGCATTCGGAGTAAACATCAGCATTAGCAGCTCACACACCTGTGTCTCGCTCCTCCTTCTCCTTCTCCTCCTCCTCCGCTCACACAGGAGTCACTGCTCCTCCTCCTCACACACAGAGTCCATCGCTCCATACACAGCGCTCATTCCCGTCTAATTTACTCGAATTTAAAGTTGGTCTCTGCTTGTAATAATGTACTTTTGAACAAGAAAAGTCACGGAGCTCCGGTTGGTGCGTCAGTTCAATTGGTCCGTCTGAAACTTATTCAGTGAGGAACGTTCCGCGGTGCAAAAATACATACGATTAAAATGCGTAATTTTTTTGACGCGCTTTTTTGTGTGTAATTAATTAATCTTTATTAACTTGTTAAAGTTCCGGCTCTAGTTTATATGCCATTTGTAAGTTGCATGTAAGTATGATTTAAACAAGAATAGCACTGGTAAGTGCTGCCATTTGAGCTATTTTTAGAACAGCTATTTTTAGAAATTGTGCATGTAAAGACTTGTATTTTGGCCAAATGTAAACTACATCCATGAATGTGTTATTTTTTAATGTGACATAACATCAGCCTGCCCAGGGACTACAGGTGGAAATTAGCTCTTGCTATAACCTGGTACAATGCATCTCTCCTTTCGAGGTTAATGTTTATTGTGCACTGTCCTTGTCATCTTAAATAAATAAACTAAACTAAACTAAACAGGCCAGCGGGCGACTCATCTGGTCCTTGCGGGCGACCTGGTGCCCGCGGGCACCGCGTTGGTGACCCCTGGTCTACAATCTAGTCTACATCTTACACACATGCACAATATGTACTTGCCACAGGCAGCAGTTTTGACGGGGTTCTAAAAATTTTTACTTTACCAAATTTAAATTTTACCATCCATCCATCCATTTTCTACCCCTTAATCCATTTCTGGGTAGGGGGGGGGGGTGGCCAGAGATGCCACCCCGTACACAGAGCACCAGCCCCTCACTGATCCTCCTGCAGGTGGAGAGTCCACAGGAGCTCCTGTGGACTCACCACCACTCACCACCATTGAGCAGCCATCCTAGGATGGCTGCTCAATGGCATAGCCTTGATCTTTCAGGGGGGCAAAAGTGGGGCTAGGTGTCTTGCCCAAGGACACAACGACAGCAGCCATTAGTGGGAGTCGGTGAAGAACCCACGACCTCCAGGCTCAAAGGCTCTACCAACTTTAAATCATTCCCAGAGTGAGAGTTCTCCACTGTCCCAGTCAAGACTCACACTGACAGACAGTAGGGACAAAACAATGGATCAGCAACAGGGGGAGAGGAGCACAGGGTACATATTGACACACAGAGACACAGGTGAAACACATCAGGGCGGGGCAGACATGACAGGAAGAAAAACTAAGAATGAAACCACTGGGAACAGAGGTCAAAATAAAATAACAAAATTACAAAACATCCACACCATGGCAGACATCGTGAGAACACAGATGAACCAGAGCGTAAAACAACATTCATATAAAGACCTTGTTGTAGTATATTATTATATTCTTTGCCATGTGTGCCCACCAACAATACCATTCCACCGGTGGCAATAATAATAATAATGATAACTGAATATAGGGTATTACTAGCTTATAACTGTCCCACCCAAGGGCACAGGGGGCGCCCGTAGTACTGCAGACTAAATTCATTCAGGCTACCCAGAAAAAAGTCCCATAGAGCTCAATGTAAATTAAAACAGCTTGACCTCAGCTGACAGAGAACCTACAGCTTTCATAAAGATCGGATTTTGTGGGGATTTAAGTGTCCCTTGTCATCCTGAACTTTTTTTCTTCTTTCTTCTTATTTACTACATTTGAATTTTGAATGTGGCGCCAACACTGGCACAGCAGTTGTACCTGATGTGTCACGCTCACTGCTGGCCAGTGAGCGTGAAGGACCCAGTCTCGGTCACGCCCCCGTAGAAAGTTGGAGAAGGAATAACAGTGTAATTTCATCGAGTGTCAAGTTTGCGATTAGTCATAGCCTTTAGGGAGATTATCATTAGCACACCTGTTTGTATTATAGATAATTGTGTAGTGTTAATAACGTTGTTGTAGAATATTGGAGTTTTAGTCATTATTTGCTTTTATTGTTAGATTAGTTAGCTGAATTTAGCTTAGGACTTTTGTTAATATTACTAGTGTTCTATATCGCGTGCAATTTCATTGTATATTGTACTTGTGTACAATAAATACCACTTTATGTTGGAGCGTGTGTTAAATTACTGTCTCTTTTGTGCACATTGGGGTATCATTTCCCTTGTGGCCGTGGCTGAGCTTAGAATTGCATAGCTATATGACCACCACAACATTATACTTTATCTTGGTCTGGGTTCATACATAAAATATACAGACAAAACTGAAGAAAAGAACCGCAACGTAAGCGGTTACTGTGAGGGAATATGGGAAAGCAACCTGTGACAAGCAGTTTGTACTTTTTATTCCACTAAAATCGATATCATTCAGAAACAGGCCCCATACTGTGGCGGTCTGCTGCCTCAGCTGCCTCTGAGACAGGTTAGTTTTACCCCACTGATGATGTGTTGTTGCAATAGTAACCCTGCTCTGCCACAGCCTCTGCTGCAGAGGCAGCTGCCGGTGGCAGCTAGCTCTAGTAGCGGCGCTAGCTCGTTAGCCGCTAGCGGCACTAACCAGCGGCTCAAATTGATAGGGCTGTTGGACCGCGGATCGCACTATAACGAGAGCAGTGACGTCGCCCGGCATGGCGCAGCCGGGGCCCCACCCTGGAGCCAGGCCTGGGGTTGGGGCTCGTATGCGAGCGCCTGGTGGCCGGGCCTTAGCCCACGGGGCCCGGCTGGGCTCAGCCCGAAGGGATGACGTGGGCAGTCCCTCCTGTGGGCCCACCACCTGCAGAGGGGTCCGTGGTGGCGCGGTGCTGAGAGGACTGGGCGGCAGTCGAAGGCGGAGACCTCGGCGACCCAGTCCGCACACACAACATCTGGCTCTTGGGACGTGGAACGTCACCTCAGTGGGGGGGAAGGAGCCCGAGCTCGTGGGGGAGGTTGAGCGATACCGACTAGAGATAGTCGGCCTCACCTCCACACACAGCTTGGGCTCTGGAACCCAACTCCTTGAGAGGGGTTGGACGCTCCACTTTTCTGGAGTTTCCCGCGGGGAGAGGCGGCGAGCTGGGGTGGCCATTCTCATTGCCCCCCATCTCAGCCGCCATGTGTTGGAGTTCTCCCCGGTGAATGAGAGGGTCGCGTCCCTCCGCCTCCGGGTGGGGGACAAGTCTCTCATTGTTGTGACGGCCTACGGGCCTAACAGCAGTGCAGAGTACCCGGCCTTCTTGGAGTCCTTGGGAGGGGTACTGGACGGTGCACCGCCCGGGGACTCCGTTATTCTCCTGGGGGACTTCAACGCCCATGTGGGAGTCGCCAGTGACACTTGGAGAGGGGTGATCGGAAAGAACGGCCCCCCTGATTTGAACCCGAGCGGTGTTCAGTTGTTGGACTTCTGTGCCAGTCACAGTTTGTCCATCACGAACACCATGTTCGAGCACAAGGGTGTCCACCAGTGTACGTGGCACCAGGACACCCTAGGTCGGAGGTCGATGATCGACTTTGTTGTCGTATCATCTGACCTTCGACCGCGTGTCTCGGACACTCGGGTAAAGAGAGGGGCGGAGCTGTCAACCGATCATCACCTGGTTGTGAGTTGGATCCGCTGGCAGGGGAAGAAGCCGGCCAGACCTGGCAGATCCAAGCGTATAGTGAGGGTCTGCTGGGAACGTCTCGCTGAGCCCCCTGTCAGACGGACTTTCAACTCGCACCTCCGGGAGAGTTTCTCCCAGGTCCCGGCGGAGGAGGGGGACATGGAGTCCGAGTGGACCATGTTCTCTGCCTCAATCGCCGATGCGGCGGCTCGTAGCTGTGGTCGCAAGGTCTCTGGTGCTGGTCCCGGCGGCAACCCCCGAACCCGGTGGTGGACACCGGCAGTAAGGGATGCTGTCAGGCTGAAGAAGGAGTCCTATCGAGCCATGATGGTTCGGGGGACTCCTGAGGCAGCTGTCCAGTACCGGCAGGCCAAGCGTGCCGCGGCCCGGGCTGTTGCAGAGGCAAAAACCCGGGACTGGGAAGAGTTCGGAGAGTCCATGGAGCATGACTATCGGTCGGCCTCGAAGAGATTCTGGCAAACCATCCGGCGCCTCAGGAGGGGGAAGCAGTTCTTTGCCAATACCATGTACGGTGCGGGTGGAGAGCTGCTGACCTCGACTGGGGATATTGTCGGGCGGTGGAAGGAATACTTTGAGGTTCTCCTCAATCCCCCCGTCACGTCCTCTGTTACAGAGGCAGAGGCTGAGAATGTTGGGGCGGATACATCCATCTCCCTGGCTGAGGTCACCTAGGTGGTTGGTAGCCTCCATGGTGGCAAGGCTCCGGGTGTGGATGAGATCCGCCCTGATTATCTAAAGTCTCTGGATGTTGTAGGACTGTCTTGGCTGACACGTCTCTGCAACATCGCGTGGCGATCGGGGGCGGTGCCAATGGAGTGGCAGACCGGGGTGGTGGTCCCTCTCTACAAGAAGGGGGACCGGAGGGTGTGTTCCAATTATCGTGGGATCACAATCCTCAGCCTCCCCGGTAAGGTCTACTCCAGGGTACTGGAGAGGAGGTTACGGCCGATGGTCGAATCTCGGATCCAGGAGGAGCAGTGTGGTTTTTGTCCCGGTCGCGGAACACTGGACCAGCTCTATACTCTCCATCGTTACTCGAGGGTTCATGGGAGTTCGCCCAACCTGTCCACATGTGTTTTGTGGATTTGGAGAAGGCGTTCGACTGTGTTCCCCGGGGTGTCCTTTGGGGGGTTCTCCGGGAGTATGGGGTCGGGGGTCCTCTGCTGAGGGCCATCCGATCCCTGTATGACCGGAGCCAGAGCTGTGTTCGCATTGCCGGCAGTAAGTCAGACCTGTTCCCGGTGAATGTTGGCCTCCGACAGGGCTGCCCTTTGTCACCGGTTCTGTTCACTGTATTTATGGACAGAATATCTAGGCGCAGCCAGGGGTCGGAGGGGGTCCGGTTCGGAGACCACAGGATTTCATCTCTGCTGTTTGCGGACGATGTTGTCCTGTTGGCTCCAACAAACCAGGACCTGCAGCATGCACTGGGACGGTTTGCAGCCGAGTGTGAAGCGGCTGGGATGAGAATCAGCACCTCCAAATCCGAGGCCATGGTGCTCGACCGGAAAAAAGGTGCCTTGCCCTCTGCAGGTGGGTGGAGAGGTCCTTCCTCAAGTGGAGGAGTTCAAGTATCTCGGGGTCTTGTTCACGAGTGAGGGAAGAATGGAGCGTGAGATTGACAGGCGGATCGGTGCAGCGTGCGCAGTGATGCGGTCGCTGTATCGGACCGTTGTGGTAAAAGGGGAGCTGAGCCGAAAGGCAAAGCTCTCAATTTACCGGTCAATCTTCGTTCCTTCCCTCACCTATGGTCATGAGCTTTGGGTAATGACCGAAAGAACGAGATCGCGGATACAAGCGGTCGAAATGAGCTTCCTCCGCAGAGTGGCTGGGCGCTCCCTTAGAGATAGGTGGAAGAGCTCAGTCACACGGGAGGAGCTCGGAGTAGAGTTGAGGTGGCTCGGGCATCTGTTCCGGATGCCTCCTGGACGCCTCCCTGGGGAGGTGTTCCGGGCACGTCCCACCGGGAGGAGGCCCCGCGGAAGACCTATGACACGCTGGAGGGACTATGTCTCTCAGCTGGCCTGGGAACGCCTTGGGGTCCCCCCGGACGAGCTGGAGGAAGTGTGTGTGGATAGGGAAGTCTGGGCGTCTCTGCTTAGACTGCTGCCCCCGCGACCCGACAACATATAAAGCGGAAGAAAATGGATGGATGGATGGATGTTGGACCGTCGTCTGCATCCTCTCTCTCAAGAGAAGTCCTCCACCTCCTAAGACTGCAGAGAATCTATAGAGCTGGTGTCTGATCACTCTCCATCTTTGACAGGGCCAATGCTGATGTCAAGTGTCACTCACAGTCTAGACCCTCTCAACATTCACCCCCCCGCCTGTCCCCTTTAGTCCTCCAGGCTACGCCCATTTAGAGGGAGATTTGAAAAGTAAATGTGAGTGACGTAAGCTCCGAGGAGCGGGGGTGAGAACCTCTTTAAATCCTTTGGTTTTATTTAAATCCACACTTTACTGCCACAAACTTACTGCCACATCTGCTCCCTGCCTTCCCGCTCTGACTCTGCTCTGCCGCTGCTCTGATCAGCAGCTCTGATTGGTCAAAGCGCGGCCGAGCCCCTCTGTGCACGTGCATGAAAGCCACACACGCGTATTTGGTGCAACGCATCATGGGAGCTCGTCCACTGCGCAGAACCGGAAGGACCAGACGATGCCCAAATATAGCAGAGTTCCTCTGATATGTCAGCGTCCGTGAAGTCCCTACTAGCACGTTACTGCGCTACTGAGCACAAGCCATTCATTTGAATAGGGCGCCATCTTGGATCACCGGGGCTAGGTTTTTTACTCATTGTGGCCAAAAGAGAGAAGAAGACAAGGCAAATATTAAGTGGCCGCTGTACCCAAGGACACGCAAGCTCTTTGGCCTCAAAAC
This sequence comes from Knipowitschia caucasica, assembly GCA_964034765.1. Lineage (NCBI taxonomy): Eukaryota > Metazoa > Chordata > Actinopteri > Gobiiformes > Gobiidae > Knipowitschia > Knipowitschia caucasica. The sequence continues at coordinate 31,774,150 of OZ035824.1, read as the reverse complement.
GCCTGCAGCCTTGCCTGACCAGAGTGGCAGTAAAAACATCTTTAAACTGTGATAAATGTTATTTGATCAAACCTGGGTCTACCCTGTTTTATCAAAGCTAACTTTTGAAGCACAAGGAAGGACGAGGAGAAATTCTGGCTCAATTTAGTTGTAGCCACAGTGTGTGAAAAAATCAAAGACTGCTGGCACTGCATGTCACTAGATTATTTTAAAAGATAAGACACTAAAAAGCAAGGGGTAAAAGGTGCCCAAACATAACAGGCCCTTTCCTGAGCCATGTTCAGTCACTTTTAATGTTAACAAAATGAGTGCGCACATCTGTTGGGTTATTTCACACAATAGAAAAAGTGACTTTAAAACCTGTATTTAAGTGCAGGTATTCTTGGGTTTTATACTTTTTGTAATAAGGTTTTTATGAGTATATTTTATAGGTTTCATTATTGATAATGTGTTCATATTTTTTGTAACCTACTTTTGCAGCTCGGGCCGGGAGTATAAGAAGCGCTGCCCTGGTGCAATCCTGCCCCTCTCTGCTCTCAGCCTCTTTTGTAACACCTGCTGAGGTGTGCGTGCACGGCCTGCGCACTGCCTCTTGGTCTCGTTTGCGGCCTCCTCAGACGCCGCATGGTTCGGTTACTTTTTTAGCCATTCGTTAGCATTTTTTCCTGTTCTTATTTTTTTTAGTTCTCTATTTTCTTATGTTTGATCTGGTGGGTCCAGTGGTTACATTTTCGCTGGTGAGGGTGTAGCTATTTGGGTTTTTCTTCATTCTTTAGTTGGGGTGTCGGCATCGGATCCGGGCGGCCCTGTATACGGTTGGTTCGGTGTCGGCCCATTGTGTTTGTTTTGGCTGGCCCACCAGGTCCACCTTTACTTTGATTACTTTGTGTTTTTTTCTGTTTTGGAAACGGGGTTGTTTAAAAAAATAAAAAATAATGATCAATATATTAGAATAAATAAAATCTACAGTTCACTCAAAAAATATAATACGCAAATAAAATCAACTTTGAACTCTGTGTGTTCTCAAATACAGGGCCAGAGATCCAGACTTGAATGTCTTTGAACATTTCTGGCTGGTTAATCTAACAGCCTTCAGTGGTCAAACCAAACCAATCCAAATAGGCTTTAAAATAATCTAAAAAATCTTTTGTGTTTTGTCTTTGTGGTTAAATTGTATCAGGTAAAAAGAGGTACCTGTGCTGTTTTCCTGAAATTGATATGAATGAAAACAAATTGAACAAAAAATAATAAATAAAACTTCACAACTGAAACCCAGGCTCAGCTATAGTTGTGAGATCAGCCTTCACACATCTAACAATAATTATGAAATAAAAGTGTAGAATATATGCTAATACAAAAACATCTAACAAGTAATACTACCAACAATTACAAATTAGAAGAAAGGGGAAATGACCCATAAGGGATTTCTTTTCTTTTTTTTCATTGAATTTTCATCTCTCCTTTGTCAGAATGAGAACTGTCAAGTGAGCGCTGGTGAGGTTAATAAGAATCACAGATAAAAAACTGTCAGACAGAGAGAGGAGTTAGATTTCATTACATCTTTACACTTATTGTGGTTTAAAAAGTTAGGTACCTCAGCTTTAAACACATAACACACACTAGAGAAGTTGTTTTGGCTTAGCACACATCTCTCTCTCATCTGCCGACATTTCACAAAACCTAAATTAGAAAGATGAGGAAGATTAAAATGAATCCTCATAACCACTTGAAAAAAATGATCACGATCAGCAGAAAGTCTAATTAGAGCCACACAAGATGGTAATTGAAAAAGTTTTACAATGGAACAAAGTCACATTTGTATATTAATGATACGTGTAAGATTAAACTATTACAAATCCCTCTAGATTGTGTGATATTTAACTGTCTAACTATCTTTTTAATGCAACATTGAGGATATGTCAAATGTATGATTGCATAGATTAGAAAGTTACACTGCAAACATGATAAAAAAAAAAAAAAAAAAAAATTTGCATTAGGTTTAAGTTAGCTTTATCTTGTTCCTTAATCCTAAATTGGAATGAATCTTAAGGGTGTATTCAGACCTGCACATTTACTCCACTTTAAACGGACCAGGATTCGTTTGGAACTCTGATCCGAAGCTTTTATGCAGGTCTGAATACACACAAACAAATCCTGGTCCGGACCAAAGAACCGAACCGAGACCCACTTTTTTAGGTGGTCTCGGTCCGCTTCCAAACGAATTCTGGTCCAAGTCGAATCAGGTCTGAATACATCCGGTGTCGATCCGACACAACTCCAAGATACGTGCGCATTTTTTGGGCTTAACAAGCCGCAGACAGAAACTGAGGAATTAGCCATGCAGCTGCTAACTATGCTGCTAACTATGCTGGTAACGCTACACAACAACACTGAGCCGTGTGCAGAGCTGGAGCAGTGAGGAGACGCTGTGCAACAGGCTTATGGAGTTAAAACTGATCACAGTATACACTGATGTTAATGGCAGCATCTTCAAATCATTTGCATTATTAAAAGCCTGACACTGTTTGACTCACGTCTCAAAGAGCAATATTCCGCATCATGTAGTGAACTGTTTTCTTTGGTTCCTACCTGATCCTCAGTGTCTGTTTGTCCCGTGGTTATTATAGATCCATGGTTTATCCACAATGCTGAACAGGGCCGTTATTATAATAGAACCATGTGTGGGACAGGGCACGGAGCGCACAGTCTCCTTCGGCTTTCTCCTCATACATTCTCCGACACTGTTCCAATATTTAAAACAACGTGTTTGGCCTGTGTCATATGAGCTGCTGCTGTTGATGTTGAAGGTGGTTTAGCTCTAAAAAGAGCAAACATAGGCAGAGCAGACATGCTGCACATACGAGCCCTCAATGTTTTCAGCCGGTTCCGCGTCTATCCTCCGTGAGCTCTCGCTGTCCAATAGGAGCGCTGATCGTCACACGTGTCAATATGTTTATATAAAAAAGTTCACTTGCAAAAAGGACAGTCTGAATACGAACCGGAGCAAAAAAAAAAAGAGTTTGGTCCGCTTTTGATTCGGATCAAGCAAGCGAAGCAAAGGACTTTTCAGATCTGAATACACCCTTAGTTGTTCCTCATTGATGCAAGAGAGTCTAAGGACAGTGGTGATGATCCAGGACATTTAAGGACATTTATTAACATTTATGGACATTCAAACTTCCCCGTTTTTTCGAACTGTTCCATTCTCTGATCTGTGTTGGCGAATAGACAACTGTGTAAAGTCCTCCAAGACCACTACTGTTGTGATTTTGGGCTATGCAAAAATGGATTGATAAAAAAATAAAAAAATGCTACTGCCCTGATATGGGTGCAAGTGTTTGTTTCTGGCAAGTCCTGCAACATTCTCAATAGGAATAGATACAGTTTTGCTGCTCTGGATTTCTCTGAATTCTAAGATCAAAGAAACAGCTTTCTGCAGGTGATATTTGTAGATATTCAAGTCCACTCACAAAAACTAGTTTCATGGGAAATCCTACGTACATGTTTGGCAATAAAGAGAGAGACATTCTGGCGTTTAGAATTTTTTAAATGCTGAAGAAATCCAAAACTCCCCCATTTTTCTACAAAGCTGCCAAATTATAGAGCCCTGCAGACAAATAAGCACAGAAACATGCACAGATGCACTCTAGCTGTTTTTCTTGGAAGAGTTGGAAAATGGTAATAAACATGAAAATCTCCATGGAAACAAGCAGATGACTGCACCCAACATTGTTTTTTGTTGTTTTTTGCAATCAAATCTGTAGGAATTACATGGATGCAAGTTGATAGAAAAGTGGGAACATTTCTGACCAGGAAGAAATAAAATCAGAGAAGGAAGTAATGGTCCAAAAACATTATGCTCAAATTTCCAAGCTAAGATATGAATAATGCATAAATGGAAATTTGATATTCATTCCAAAACTGTGCAGTTGTTAGGGACACATTTAGAAGCAGACTTGACTTGTGGCTCGTCTCATTTCTTGTTGCTAGAATTGGGGTTCTGACCTCGTGGGAGGCTGCTTCCTGTTCGAACTCTGAGGCACTTGGAGGTGAATTCAAGACTAGACTCTGTCATATTATACAGCTGAAGAAGTGCTTATCACACACATACACACACGCAAATGTAACTGGTATGTGCGATTGACATTTTGCCATGTCCCTTTATTTGGTTTGAAAAGGGAGTGGATTTTTTCTTTTTTTTTACTTTTACAATGTATAGAATAGGGTTGCCCACACATTAACAAACTGTTATTTACTTTTACACCTACCGTTGATCGACCTTGGATTAGTGTTGGCATTTATCATTTAGTTCATGATGCAAAGGATGCATGCAGTGTTACCATGTTGTTTTTATTCACAATTCCTTGTCAGGAAAGAAATAAATACTTAAATGATAAGTTTAGAAGTATTGGAGATGATAGAAAGTGAACATACATCTGTCACAAAATGTACATTATCTTCTTGTGCAGCGTGGCTTATATTATATAAGTCACTAATTACTGTCATATCATTTATCAGAAACGCTCACACGTTGTCACTGTCCACTTTGACAGTGCACGTGTGTGTGGGCTTTTTCTTCTGAGGACGTACAATCAGAACACACAGAGCAGTAACGTTCAGGAAACAAGCTGGAGCGCACACAGACGCACACCGGCAAATGTGCTTCAGTAAAAAAGACCCTCGCATATTTTTGGCGCACAGTGACACGGCTTTCAGTCAAAATGCATTTTTTTCTTTCAAGTTTGAATTGAAACAAAACTGGACCAAAGGCCATTAAGGCTGAGTATTGTCGACCGCTAGCCTGCATAATGTTTCCTTTTTAGCTGTAAACCATTTCCTCCTTGGAGAGTGTTTGATGGCGGAAAGAAACTCCGGATGTTTTATACTTTTACTTATTACTACATGCTTATGGCAATATAAATGCCATAGTTGTTTTCTTCATAACATTTGCTTCAAAATGAAAACATGCAGAAGGTCCAGCAAAATGAAATCAACTTCTACAAAACACATATGGATGGTGAAGATGTCAATAATCCATCCATCTTCTTCCCCTTTATCCATTTCTGGGTCTGCAGTCAGAGCTGCACCCAGTCCACATAGCATCAGCCCCTCACTGATCTTCCTGCGGGTGGTGAGTCTACAGGAGGATGGCTGCTCTAATCTGAGCTGCCTTGATTTTTCAGGGAGGGTTTCAGGCAAAGTGGGGTTAAGTGCCTTGTACTTAACCCCACTGATGTATGCTGTTGTTGTGTACTTAACACTAGGAGCGCCCCTAGCGGTCAACTGACCGTCACTCACTTTAATATGCTAATTAGTGTATTCAAAACAAAACGCCAGAAGTTGAAATTTTATGACTTTTACTGGGTACTTGTTGTTTATATTTTGGTGTGTTTTGTTTTTGGAAAAAGTAAAGAAAACAAGATTTACACGCATTTTAACTTTTCTAAACCACAGCCCTTTCTGCTGCCCCATAGGGATACATGGCGCAGGGGCGACTGTTGTCATAGTAACCTTTCCCGGGGGTTTTTCGCGCCTTATACAAATGTATCAATATGTTGTCATTAGACTCTAAAGGGACTTGAGGTTTTTATTTGGGAGAGAGAAAGAGTTTTGAATTGAGAGGAGTACAACATGAATAGAGCTGCAAGTACACGGTATGAAGCCCTGACAGTGCTTCAAGACATTGAATGAGAACAGTCTGACGGAGGTGAGATGTCACAGCGGGGAGAACACTTAACACACAATATTCTAAATCTGAACGTAAACCCGTAGTGCATTCACGGCACGGACAGCAGTGTTGGAACAAGTCCAGAAGCAATAACGCACATGACCCGCGTAATGCCAGCCATACGCAGGTGTCTGTGTGCGCGCTGTTGCTCCATTCTGCCTTTTCATTCATCATCAATTACATTCTTATATTTATACATAGAAGAAGGCAATAAAGCAGAATACAATATCGCAATAAAATAGAACAATTAGATGAACTATCAAGGCAGAGTGCAGATGGAGCGCTGTGAGGCCTCTCGTCACCCGCGGACACTGCAGGAGGAGAGCGACTGTGGGTCAGAAGCGGCCCTCATCATATCAATAAGGATCTCATTCTTATTTCATCCAGATAACACTGTGTGTTATTCTGCACAGCGCGCACTGCAAGGCAATGATTATAATTTTCTTCTGATCATAAAGAGCACTGCTTGTCTCAAATAAATACAAATATATATATATAACGTGTCCCGTGTAAAATTGAAGATTGTACATTGACGATGGTAGCCTAGCTGATGATCTTGTGTCAATACGAATACTATTATTATTATCGAGATAATATTTCCCACAGTGATTTCGGCCTCTAAAGAGAAAACAGTCTGGAGATGACGTAAGAAGTAGACGCATATATAGCAGCGCGAAGACGTTATGGTCCCGTGCTTTTCTAAACTATCATTTATATTGTTTGAATTGACATATTGTTACTGAGTCAAATTTAACATATAGTGACCGACCTTTTACGTGTTTGCAAAGTTACAAAATAAATCTAGCCAGAAAAGTCTTCGTAATTTTTTTTTATTTCGGCTGGAATTACAATTACTTAGCATATTTAGACAAATAATTTACACAGTTTCATTATGATCACGATTTCCTTGCAACAACAAATTCTGGTTTAGTGAACAATCAATTTGGCAAAAGGCTGTATCAGCGCAAAATACATAGCGGTCAACTGACCGCAGGGGGCGGTGCAAGGTATGTTTAGAGCACGGCGGTCCTAGTGTTAACACAACAACAGCATACATCAGTGGGAGTTGTGAAGTCTTGGGGTGGGCTCGAACCTGCAACCTTCAGTTCCAAAGGCCAATGCTCTACCAACTGAGCCACTGTCGCCCCCGTCATTGTAAATACTAAAGTTAAAAAAACAATGCATTATACAAAGTACATGTTGGTGAGTTTGAATTTGTTGAATCTTTGGCTTGTATTTTTAGATCGTTTTTTTTTATTTATGTTCTCCATTATATACTAGAATTTGAGAGCTAAAACATCATATTGTATCACTTTTTATTTTAGATCTTTTTAGAAACAACTGCTGACCCTTGGGTTTAAAAATGCTGACTTGTGTCTTCTCCTTGTGATCTGCAGGATAATGAACTGCTGAATCTTCTGTAAAGTAAATTCATCTCAGTGTGTGTGTGTGTCGGGGTTCGATGAAAACAGTGATTGTGAGAGAAATGACCCACTTGATGTGAGAAGACGGCTTACTGTTTTGTATTCGATCAATGAATAGAAAATATAAATACATATAAAATGCCATTTATAACTTTAATATATAAGGAATATGTGAGAAACAAATCAAACTAAAGAAATTAAATTATAAGTGGCCGACAGTGGCTCAGTTGGTAGAGCATTGGTTCGAGCCCACCACAAGACCTTCTCCATTGACTCCTCCCACTGATGTCTCCTGTCGTTGTGTCCTTGGGCAAGACACTTAACCCCACATTGCCCCCACTGAAAGATCAAGGCTATGCTGACACTGACAGAGCAGCCATCCTCCAATGCACTCCCCACCTGCAGGAGGATCAGTGAGGGGCTGGTGCTCTGTGAACTGCGTGCAACTCTAGAAGAAGATGGATGGATGAATTAAATATAATACATAAATATTTAATGTAAGTCACTTGCATGGTTGATCTCCTCTCATTGCTCCAACCCTAACCTATCGTGATTGATTGTTATTGAGTTTTTAAACACACTTAACTGATTAAAAGTCATCCTAAAACATTTACCCGTACTTTCTGGACTAAAAAGTCTACCTGTCTATAAGCAGTACCACCTATATTTTAAAAGAAAGTATATTTTGTCCACATATAGGCACTCGCTTATAAGTCGGGGTTGTTTATGTTGTATTGTAACAGATTTACAACTGTTTTAACTAGTCACAACATGATTTAATGATTTAATAATATTTCACCAATCTAGTTTGACAATACACAAGTGTCCTATGGCTAAAACTTTATGGAGTCACAATAATAAGTCCATAAACTCTGCTCTGACAACTCTACCACAATGAAAAATACACATTTTAGCCACATTGCATCGGATTCAATAAACTAGGAAAAAGTAGTGGCTTAAAGTCTGAAAATTACTGTTTATATTTTTATTTCTCTTCAATGTCTTCTCCCCTATGTAAAACAAATTGTGGCTGGCTTGATGGCTGCAACAAAGGATGGGAACCTCCTCGCTAACTGTCTCAATTTCAGTGGGTTAGAAAATTCAAAATGCTGAGGAGAGAACAGTGGCTGGCCTATACAGGTGGCATTTGTGTCTGTATGCTATGGCTTTGGATGGGCTGTGTGTGTGTTTGTGTGTGTGTGTGTGTGTGTGTGTGCTTATTTAGTTTATTTAAATTTGTGCTGAATAATTAACAAAGTATGTCCTACACTTTTTTGATAAAGCAATGTCTAATACAAACCTGCTGTTACAACATTCCAATGCATTTGTAGTTGTGTTGCTAAAGCACCCTTCAGAACAACAGAACACAGAAAGGCCTTTTGCAAAGTCCGTGAATTGAACCTGAGATCAACTGTCTGTGACAATAGAAGTAAATCAGGCTTCACACACTTTACTTTGGCACATTTTGTGTCAGTGCTGTTGAGGAGGCTGCACAGTAACAGATGCTGCAGCCTGAGAGTGGAGCCAGCACTCTGCTCCCCAGTCCTGATTCACTGTATCACTACTGTTAGAATATATTTGCTAATCACACAATACAGGGACCAAGCTATAGTTACACATATCGATATGTATGAGTCAGCTACTGTTGCACTTAAGGCCCGAAGACACTTCTTCTTTAAACCGTTCTGCTGAACACTACTCATAATAAACATGTGTGCTTACTAAATGTGTGTGTGTTTGTGTGTGTGTGTGTGTCTTTGACTTAAAAAAGTGTGTTTTCTTAGTTTGTATTGCTCTTGCAGTCAGTAAATGTTAGTGGTGTCATTACAGTAAAAGCCAAATGAAAAACTTGAGTTTCAAGAATCATTAAATATATTTTCAAAATATTGCATCATGTGTACTGTAAATGACAAATGTCTGTGTGAATGTTTTTCACAGGAGACAAGAGTTTTGAGAGTTGTGGATATCCCAGGAATTGAGTTTGACAACAAGGTTCTTTTTAATAATGAAGTTTGGTGCCGTTGTGCATCACACTTTGTGTCTCATTCATTGAGAAAAACTTTATTTCCTTTATGTTTTCCTTTATATTATATTGATATTATAAGGATAGCTAAGGATTTGACATTCTCGTCTGGTTAGTCTTTCCTTTTAGTTTGCCTGTATAGGTACATCCATAGATGCATTTACGCAATACATGAAATGTTTGCATGTGATAGAATAAGCCTTTTTAATTGGCTGAACATTATAAACATAAGTTGATACATTAAATAGTGTATTTTTTAAGAAAGCACATTTCTTCTGTCCAAATGAATCCGTATACAAACTTTATTAACTTATCTTCACTTCTCTGGAAAGTCTTTGAAGATGTAGTCAGTAAAATCTACCAGTGACCTGCTATGCTCTGTGTGATCCTGAGTGAGGCTTGCACCTTTTGTGTGCAGCTCAGTCACTGTGTGTAGAGTGAATGAAGAAAATGTCCACAATTGTAAAGTGCTTCATGACTCTCTGTCTGAACAAAATACAAATAAAAATGACTTACTTGTTTTGTATTTATTACTTTCAATTTTGAACAAACCATCCATCTCTTTTCTTCTTATTTCAGGACTGGGTCACTGTGGCAGGAGCAGCAGAAGTTCCCAGTTTCCAGGTGAATTTCCGAGGTGTTTCCAAGGAACCGGCAGCGTTCTAGGTCTCCCCTCCCAGAGGACCATGAACGGGAATAATTTTGAACAGATGATTTGCTCCAAGCTTCTCACTCTATCTCTGTCTTCCGAACTCCTGCTTCATTATTCCCTCAATCATGAACCTCTGGATAACTTGGAAACCACCAAATATTTCTGTTGTAACCCCCTCAATTTCTCGACCAGACCACTGTGGCAAAAGCAGATTTTCTCTTAGCACTCAAACATTGTGAAATAGTGTTAAGTTCCGCCTCATGTGTTGATGTATAGATTTTGACTCAGAAATGTTAAAAGCAGTGTATAAAACCCATCAACTTGCAAAAACGTTTCCAGAAAACTCAATAAATGTTATAACATGATCTTTTAATATCAATTTATCTACAAAATCTTTACTGACACCACAGTATTCAGTTAATCATGGAAAGTGCACTGTCACCGAAGCAAAAGAATATATAAAAATTACAAACAAAGGATACTGTACCCATTGGTGACCATAAAACGTCCAGTCAATTATCAACAGTACTTTACTGTAGAAAGCAGCTGTCAAAAAACAAGAAAGTCCAATGTCATTTCATTTTTCTGGTACTGTCTCTTTCTGTTCTTTTCAAACATTGCACTGTGCAGTACATCCACGTCTCCTTTAGGTAATATCAGTAAAACTGTAGCCACAAAACATAAAATGCAAAAAAAAATAAAACCCAAAACAGGACAGTTGGGTACATTCTTTAGCCGGGTTAGCTTTAGCCACAGTCTGTGTTGTACAATTGTTCGAAAATGTGCACTTTTCGAGGCACGGTTTATACATCCAAATGATTTGCATGGTTAAACGCTCCATAGCGACTGTTAACTACACAATTTTGTAGTTTCGTAATCCATCGAATTTGGCATACGCGAGCCGAAAGCCTGCAAGGAGGTCTCGATGCGGACCACGTCACTCGGAGTTAGTTTAAGTCTGTGCCGCAGAAGACACGCGAACAAGTCCAACCGCTGCTGCCCGGGCGGCGATAAGCGGTTTATCCGATCTCGTAACTCCAAAAGCTGAAGCATGGCGGTGTCTTGGGACCCTTGCGTGTACGGATAATCAAGCTGCAAAATCAAATCTCGAATCGCCTCCGGATCGAAGTTCATGCTGTAGCCGAAAACCTGTATGCTGTTGATTTTCATGTAACCCAAATTCCTCGTGGGCTCCGTGACTTCCACGGGCTCGTAGTACGCGCTATCGTTTCCTTGCGCGTTTTGAGTTTTAATCCGGCTCCGTAGGTAAATGTGGATGGTTTCGAAAAACGTCTTCCACTTGTTTCCCAGAGTCAAAGTCCAATTGAAGCACTCAAAAGGTAGGTCCAGTTTTGTCGCCTGCCAATCAGGAAATCCGTTCTCGTTAACAGGGATGTACCAGCTTTCTGAGTGGCTGCCTCCGAACGGGTTGATGTAGAGGGTGAGGGCGGGCTCCAGAGTGCTGTTCTTGGTCAGGCAGATCTGCAGCGAGATTCCCAGCAGCATGTGGACCATGTTGGATTTATACTTGTTGCTCTTCAGGGTGAGTAGCATACGTTTCCTCCACGAAGGGTCAAACCAGCTGTTGAGACGCATGTCGTTGCTGATAAAAATGGCATGGACCTGAAAGGGAAAACAAATGATTGTTTAAATGCAATTCATACAATGTTCAATCAGCATCTCCTTTTAATGTTTAATATTAAGACTAAGGGATCATTTATTTGTCCCACTGTGAGGAAATGCCAGTGTTGCAAGTTATAGAACAGTAGGAATGAGAAGCACACAGCCTTAGTGTACAATACTAAAAGAAAATCTCTCTCTTTAGCATAACAAAGAAGCAAGTAAAACATCTCCAACCTTAGCAAAATAACAAAGAAAGAATTAAGTCAAAAATCTCCAACTTTAGTAATATAATATATATATTTCATCATATATCTTTTATCACACACACGCCCATATGAGTAAACTGCAATTCTGTATAAACAGTGGTGGAAATACAGCAACAGCTGCATGGCTTGCGATGATCGTCCAAAGGGCAGATCATGATTAAAACAGTTTCCACTGCCCATTCTGATGGAGAAATACCATATTAAAATACTATCTGTATTAACACAAGGAAATTTGAGACTACATTTTGATAGCGTTACACATAATTTAGACACATTGTGCAAACAGTTGAACATAGATCTCCATCAGACAATGCCAAGCATTTCTGCACGGCTCAACGTATTAGTCCAGGTATAATGATTCATGTTCATTACCAACAACTGAGAGAAACCCGAACATTTTTGAATACATTAGTCTATTTGAGAAGAATGTCCAGTTTCAATTACTGAAACCCAAGCGTAATGATAATGACGATAATGATAAAATATTTAGTATTCATTTATCGGGTCAGGCTTTTTAGCAAGAAAGGAAATGTATTTTTATAGCACATCCCGCACACTTTGTCTTGTCATCCTGCTGTACTTTGTGTGAATGTAATATTTTAGGAGGCTTGTTCTGCTACATCTTTAGCCTTCCACCGGGGACCAGTGTAACCGGCGCCATCTGTGGCCACCCAGAGTGCTGCATACACCATCTCAGGAGGGCTGAGACAAATCTTCTCCACTTATGTAATGATTTAATTAGGCATTACACTGAATATAGAGAATAGAAGTGGGTGAGCTGTTGTGGCTGGCTATACCAATAGATGGAGTTTAATTCCAAAGATAGTTTGAGGCAAATAAGATGAACTTTATTGATCTCAAAATGGAGAAATTTGGCATAGAATCACTCAGGTTGTGCAAAAAGATCCAAGGTTACAAAGGGTCCAAACATACCTCCAAAAGCTTTCAAGGAATGTTTTCCATCCTCATAAATCCTGTGACGTTGTGATGAGTCTAAGCCCAGAGGCCTTTTTTCCCGAAAAAGCTATAATCTAAATTTACTAAGGTTTCATATAGTATTTAGCCAGATATGTGGCCAAACTTGGTACCAAATTACCTGGTGGACCTTGGGGATTGCTGTGGAAGTGAAAAAAGATGATAAATTGTATTGGTTGCCAATAAAATTAGGTTGAAACAGACAATTCTAACTTCCGCCTAAAAAAAAAACACATTTTCCCTCAAAAAAGCTTTTTCCCTGTCTGTGGTGTAGCAAATAAGAACTAAAATTGACAGTTCCCGATATTTTGGACCAGTCCAGCAAAAATTGTGCCAAATAAACAAACCACTGCAGAGTTGTACATGGAATTGGAAAAAAAGTCCAGGCGGAATCCAACTGTGCCAAAATTGTGCCAAATGGCACAAACATGTCTGTAGAGTCATCGAGATAAACTTTGGCACCCGGTTCCCTAGCAAGAAGCTCTACAACCTCCTCGCGTGTATAACGCTGTTTTTGCCATTTTTAATTTCGTCAAAATTCCGAGTACCTGCCGTGCGTAAAGGCTTTGCGCACAGCCTCCTTCTGCCCCAACTATACGCATGTACACAGCCTCCGCGGTACTTTGGCCAATCAGGGCATGTCATACCATTTTGGAAAGAACACACCTTCGGCTATCAAAAACCATTGAAAACGTATTGATGGACAGCACCTGTGGCCAATCACAGGAAGAGATACACAGAGGTACGTGACATGACGCACGGGTGCAGCCTATCACAAAGGGCCTCTTACAGAAGGAGGAAGTAACTGGTAACTGGTATCTGCCAGGTCGCTAGAAAGCCTCGCTATGAGGTTGAATACAAGAATAGGCTTAATTGTAAAAATAATCATTTAAGACCACATTACCCCAATTAAAATAAAGTTATCTCTTTTTGAGGTGAACCTTTTCTACATGTTTTCTAAAAAATAGGGAAAAATAAAATAGAAAGGGGATTATCCTATTGAGCAAACCCTGATGTTGAATACGCCTAAGAAATACGTTCCAACATCCATTCCTTTCCCACCCTAATCTTTGACATCAATTTCTTATTTATTTTGCATACACTAAGTATAATTACATTGCTATATTTTAGCGTCCGCCAAGCTATTTTCTCACGGACATCCTCTGATGTTCATATAATTACAGCATTATTCCCGCAGCATAAAACAAACATAGATATAGACAGAGCAGGGCTTGGTAACGACACACACACGAGCGTACGCGCAACACACACGCACACACATGCGCGCGCTACGGGAAGCAAAAGCAAATACTGTTTTTCAGTGCCGACTCTTTGTGTGTTTTTGGTGTTTTTGGCTATTGTGCAATAATATCGCTAAAAAAATTTAACCTTATCTACTGACTCATATAAGAAGATAACGTTATTAATCTCACACAAGACATTTACATGTCACCTTTGGCATGATAAAACACTCAAAATTGCAAAAAAATAAGAAATGAGAAAAACATTGTTAATGCAGGAAAATATAAAATTGCATGAACTGCAGTTGTTAATTGAAAATATCTTTCTATATTGAGAAAGAGAGTCCAGTGCCGATTTGGGGGGTGATTGGGGGGGCTCTGCGCCGGTCGGACAATTGGCTGCGCAACGGGGCACGCCCTCCAGAAAATTTTCACGGACGCCTCCCATATCCAGAGCAACTTTAAAATTATAACATGTTTAACGTTGTCCGGGCGAGACAAGACGGATCTAGCTGAACAACAAGGAAAGGAAGACAGTAAAACAATCGTAGAGATAAGGGTGCGAAAGAGAAAGGACCGTACAGAACAAGAGCTCATACCAAGCGCAAAAAAACGAGGTATTGGAAAGCTTTGCGGACATCAAAAACATCGACCCCTACTACTCCCTGCACTGGTGACAAACCCATGGTTTTTGCCCTAGTTTGTGCAGAATAGGTTTTCCTATTTCCTTAAATTAGTATATTGTTATGCCTGTGTGCCTATTTGCAGTGGTTTTGTTTGTACATATTCACTAATAACAGTATTATTTGTTTATTATTATTTATGTTATTAATTGATTTATTATGGTTGTGCATATTACATGCTGGAAACTAGTACTTTTGAATGCACACTTTTTGCAGTGTTTTGTGTCCCCTTGCAACTAAGAAAATATGACTCTTATGATCATTTTTGCCTAGGCTGTGCAAGTTTACATGCTGAACAGTACTTTGAATGCACACGTTTGTACAAAAAAAATATTCATTTCTCAATAAATATGTAAACCATATCCAAGTTTTCATGAATTTATTTAAAAATAAAAATACTGTAAAGAATAAGTACTCAAAACAACACTTTGCACATGTTCGTTAAGCACTAGCAAACTATGACAATCCTTAAGCCAAAGCATTTAGGTTTTCACCCTCTCATTTGACAAGCATGTGCCACAGGTACAGTTGAGTGTAAGAATTTGAAATTTTGTGCGCTCCCAACACCGATCACACCTCGATCCACGTGAATTCTGAATGTGCTATGCCCTAGTCACCTCCACATCTTCGCCTCAACTAGCACGACCCCTTTAATGTAGTATTTCACTTCACACACATCATCCCCACATTGCTCCTTATAAAAGCCTCTACTGCCAGCACAATGTCACCTGTAACAGCTGGTTCAGGAAACCACTTTGCTCTTATAATGCTTGTCGCTTTGCCACCACCCCACCCTTTCGATATGAAGGAAATTACACCCTGGGGCTGATCAACGATTAGGTATTTCATAGTGGTATGGGAGATTGTTTGTATTGAATAAATCTGTCCCGGCTAGTACATTGAAGGTTTCTCGATGACACCTGAAGCAAGTCCACAATGGCACCACATTGTTCCCAAATGACCTCCTCAAACAGTGTGGCATACTGTCATATAGCATTCCCTTCTTGCCAGTGCACCAATGACACAGCTGTGCGTACATCACACACCAAGGGTATGGTGAAAGCATCCTCTTGTTGTCCTATTACTCTAAAACAGATGGCTGAGGTGCTTGTAATTGGAGGATCACAGTCTGAGGCGCATTAAATCAATAGGAGCAAGCTGGAAATGGGTAGACGTTCTTCATTCTACTTGAGGCAGTTCTAGTTAAAGTAAGTAGAATTCTGAACAATGCAAATTTTGGGAAGGGCCCCGTGTAATACTTCACTGTTTATCCATCACCACTCAGAAAGTTCTCATTCATCCTGTACGTATCAAGCTCACGCTTCCAGCTGTCCTGTTTTCTTCAAGAAGATTGTTGATAAAACATCTCGTCTAGATGTGCAAGTCCACATTCCATGTCCGTCAGCTGGCGGCTTGTCTAGGCTGGCGGCGAGCGGCTCCTGCGGCTGGTCTAGGGCTGGTGCGGCGGCGCATCGCTGGGCTAGGGCTGTGCGGCGCGCTGCGGCGGTCTCTGGGCTGGTGGCGGCTGGCAGCTGTCCCAGGGCTGGTGGCGCTGCCCTGTCTAGGCTGGAGGCGCGGCGCCTGCGGCTGGTGTGGGCTGGAGGTGGCTGCCGCTCCAGTTGGCAGGACTCGCCTTATTGCCGCTGATACTCGCTTCATCTGTTTTTTGTACATCATTTGTGGCCTAACAACAGGATTTGTCCAGTCAGGGTGTTTCTCCAACATCTCATATGCTGGTTTACCTACACGAGAATATTAACAACATATAAGTTAATATAAAAATTTGCCCAATCTATGTAATCAATATGCTTTATACTGTCAACTATGTCATGAACAGACATTCCTCAGTACTTTTTAGGTCACCTTCATAAGTCTAGGAAGGTTTATTGTACAACAGAATATTTAGATTATGAGTACAATCTATGTAAACTAAGCTTCACTGGCAAAGAACTCGCCACAGAACACGTGCTAAGTAAAAACACCAAGGTAACAAAGACAAACAGAGACAAAGCACTACAGAAACCAAAATAACATAGCTAAACCTAACACACTTCCTAGCTTTAAGAGACAACAGACATAAATACATTTTTAAGTGAACGTAACCAGAGTGAAATGCAGAGACCAAAACTCTCCGTCGACAAGGGGTGTTGACGAAAGTAAGGTCCCTTTCTTCTAATGGCAGCCAACCAACAACTTTCCGACCTCCTTGTCAGTCAAAGAATTCTCCCCTTGATCTTTTTCCATTTCGGTACCTAAAAAACGGTTTATCCCGTTGTTACTGAGGTTTTCCATATCCACGAGGATGTCTTGTAGCAGTTTAACGCAAGCAGTTTATTTCCAAGCATGATAAACCTGGGGGGGGGGGCGGAATAGCAAGAACCTCCGCTACTACCGCGTTCACACACCTAAACAACTGTACTGCCGCCAACCGGTCGCAAGCAATATGTCGGCAAAAGGGGATGGGGAGGGACTCGGTGCCGTGACGTCAACTCCTCATTCTCAATATAGAAGCTATTTTCAAATTAAACAAACGCAGTTCATGCAATTTATATATTCCTGCATTAACATGTTTTCTCATTTCTTTATTTTTTCACAATTCTTGGAGTGTTTTATCCATCCAAATGTGACATTTATATGTCGCCTTGTGATTAATAAAGCTTATCTTCTTATTTGATCAGTCAATAAAGGTTAAATTATTTTAGATATGTATTGAACAATAGCACAAAACACCAAAAACAACAAAGATAGCAGCTGAAAACAGTCATTGGTTGCTTCCCCCATAAGCGCGCGCATGTGTGCGTGTGTGTGTGGCGCTTACGCTCGTGTGTGTGTCGTTACCGATCCCTGCTCTCTGTCCTATCTATAATGTTTTGTTTTATGCTGCGGGAAAATGCTGTAATACTGAACAACAGAGATTCCGTGAGAAAATAGCTTTGGCGACGCTAAAATAAAAGCAATGTAATTAGACATAATTTATGCAAAATATATAAAAATTGATGTCCAAAATAGGAGTGGGAAGAATGATGTTGGAACGTATTTCTCACGTATCTACATCATGAGGGTTTGCTCAAGAGGATATAACCTTACCATTTTATTTTATTCCCTATTTTTTAGACCAACATGATAAAAGTTCCACATCAAAAAGAGACTAACATTATTTTAATTGGGGTACATGTCTAAAATGATTATTTTACAATTAATCTATAATTCTGCACAAAAACGTCATACCATTCATCTTTACCGTTTTTAGAGCAATCTGTTCATAGACTTGATAACATGCAATAAATACCACAAGACATAACTCTGCGGGATCGAACCCCGGTTCCTACATTGTAAGCACACAGTTTTTATACCAGGGGTGCTCAATAAGTCGATCGCATCTACCAGTCGACTCACGCAAAGGTAGTATTGGTAATCCAATAATAAATGAAAAAATTACACATTCTAAATTTTGAAAACTCCGTTAATGCATTTGTGTGTATACCAGAATAATCGAGTTTTGCCCCGTTCTCGCACGCCACAAGACCCCCCAAATTCCTCTGATCACTGAAGGCATGGATCAAACAACCTTAAAAACTGTTCACTGTGAGATGCTCGGAGCGCGCACCGCCGCCACATCAGAGAGCACAAAGTGATCGCGGACTCACCTTGAAAACAACTAAACCGGGACTAAAC
The DNA here is from genome assembly GCA_964034765.1 of Knipowitschia caucasica. Taxonomy (NCBI): domain Eukaryota; kingdom Metazoa; phylum Chordata; class Actinopteri; order Gobiiformes; family Gobiidae; genus Knipowitschia; species Knipowitschia caucasica. The sequence continues at coordinate 31,755,860 of OZ035824.1, read as the reverse complement.
CAGGACTAAACCAGGACTAACCAGACAAACCAGGACAACTACCAGTGCTGAGGACGGGGTCCAGTGCATGTAAACATACCGTCTTTACTCTGATGTCTCTCGGACAGTAAAAGTGCCGTTACGGCGTCTGCAAACATGTACAATAGCTCTGAATGTAATGAGTGAGTGAATGGATAGTGATGGTCAGAGGCTTGGATGCACCAGGTTGTTTCATTTCTGCCATTGCCAAATGATTTTTTTTAGTCCTTATGCTGTTCTTTTTTTAAATGTGAAATGTAAATATTTTGCCCATTAGGCATTGTGTTTTATGTTTTAATTGACCCCAGAGCCCCTCATTGCACTGTGTTACTCCATCGTGTGTGCTTTGCTTAGTTACTACTCAAACTGATTGCCCTTGGTGCCTGGTGGACTGATAAGGTCATCTAAATCTGAATAATGAACGCCTTCTCTTGTTTTTCCTCTGCAGATGAGTTCAAGTCCTTCTTTCAGCGGCTTCCTCAAACACACTTTCTGAACACGTCGTCTCTGCAGCAGCTGTGGTCCTCGGACGCTCAGTTCCAGGGTCGGTACGAGCAGCTCCAGAACAACATGAGGCTTCTGTCACGGCGCGCTCATAGAGTTATCTACAAACTGTTCGGCCTGAGCAAGAGATGCCACCGACAGCCCAAAGTGCACCTGCCCCGCCAACGGTAAGATCCAGCACCTGTGCACAAGTACAACCGTTTTTTTACATTTACATTACATTAATTTAAAACACAATGCAATTCAATGTTATTTCCATTTATCTTTGTACTGCTCTAAATCACAGCAGCAGTAATTTTAGAAGACTTTACAAAGTTGTTTATTCACCATGGCAGCAACAGATCAAAGAATCAAACACTGGAAATGCAATAAAAACGCATAGGAGGCATTGGTTAATAGGTATAAATGTCCTGGATCATCACTGCCCATAGACCAGGCAGGTCCAAACTCAGGCCCGCCCATTACGACCCTTTGTCTCATTTTATGTGGCCCCCTGCTACTAAAACCATTGTCCCCATTGAGGCACTTTGACAGTGTCATCCAACCAACTTCAGCTCCACCATATCGTCATGCTAAACCCTAAATCTCAGACCCTCTGACATTTGTTTATGATTGTGTCACAACGTTCCACATAAAATGCCGCTGTGGTGTCAAACAATAAGAAAGAAAGAAAAAACAGTTGGGAAAAATGTGAGAAACCTCTGGAAGACCCATATCATAAGAAGGATTCGCTCCCACAATGTAGCAGAGGTGTGGACTCGAGTCATGTGACTTGGACTCGAGTCAGACTCGAGTCATGATTTTGATGACTTTAGACTCGACTTGACCAAATATAAAAAGACTTGCAACTCGACTTGGACTTTAACATCAATGACTCTGACTTTCACTTGGACTTGCGCCAATTGACTTGTAAAGACTTGCGTAACCCGGGCCATTTTTACCTTTCTCCGCATCTCTCTTTCTATCTATGCCGTCTCTGAAGAAACAAAGCCTCGCGGTAGTTGTAGCGCTCGCGAGAGAGTTCGAACGTGAGTTCCCCTCAGTTCGCGCAGCAACACTTCCCTAAACAAGCAGACTGCATTCACCGGTGGGTGTGTTGTCGTAGGGGAGCTGGAAATGAGCGAGCTGCAGGTATTTATCGCGACCTAACGTCATACTTTGTTCTACAAACCGTAATTGATATGCTTTCACTACAGGCGCCTCATACAATTGAATCGACGCAGTTGTCACACTGTGTTGCCGTGTTTTAAAGAGGAACTGGTGAGTCAAACTAGCGCTAGCCTGCGCTGCTCTGTTGGCTCTTTCTTATATTTTTCTGTGTGGGCGCCGAGGCCTATTATGAGTATGTTTTTGCTGTGCTCCTCCTGCTAAAGTTTGCATACATTAGATAGTTGTTTTGATTATGTGCACTAAGCTAGATTAATATTTGCACTATTGTTTATGGTGCATTGATATGAGAATCAGTGCTTTGACTGATTGAATTAATTTATATGAGACATTTTATTATGTAATGATATATTGGTAATTATGAGATATTGCTAATGCTGGTCCAGTTGATGGCGAGCTGCCCCAGGTCCAAAGCCTAGACCCCTCATACTACCCCTATTCTACAGTAGGACATTTGGAACAATAACCACTACGGACATTAAACTGATTATATAGATACAGGTCCTAGCCCAATACTCATATTCATATATCATATGCTGCACTTGCTACTTCCCATTAAAAACCCCAAAGATAAAAAGTATGTTGACACGGACTGCTCTGATTTTATGTGTGGTCTGTGCATGTGTAACTGAGCCTGCATCTGGCACAACATCCAATTAGATCACGTAGATAGTAGTTTTGATTTATCAGCAGCCAACGACATGGAACAAACTGTTAGTCCATGGGTCAGAGACCAACGAGAATGCACCAGCAAAATGATTCCTAACATTATTTTGTTTGCCTACAAAAGTACGTGGAGACCAACAAGAAACAAATCGCGGTCAAAAAGACTCGAGAGGACTCGAAAGTCAAACCGTAGGACTTGGGACTGACTTGAGATTTGTTGACCTTTGACTTGGACTCGACTCGGGACTTGCCTGTCTTGACTCGTGACTTGACTCGGGACTTGAGGGCAATGAATTGAGACTGACTTGTGACTTGCTAAACAATGACTTTGTCCCACCTCTGCAATGTAGACCGATGACTGAGGCTGTAGAACCAGAGCTGAGGCTGTAGAACCTGGGCCCAGGCTGTAGATGCAGGACTAAATAAGCTCCCAGGCCAGATGTCGCACGTTTCATACTTATTTTACCCAAGCCATTAGACTTCATAACACCAACATGTGTGGGAAGCAGTAGCCGGGGGGGATTGAAATTGAGTGCACACTGTTTATTTTGTTTGTGCGTTCTACTCATGGCACTTAATGAGTATTTGTATTAATATCTATTTTATCTACTGTTGATGAATTACCTGATGGCAGTTTTATCAGCCGAGGAACTGAATTTCCTTTGGGATTAATGAGGACTTTCTATTCTATTCTTTTCATCACATCCACTACACTATGAGTTTAGAAGCATTTTCTGTTTTTCAATATCTTAAACACTTCATAATCAGATTTTTTTTAGAAAATGTAGTTGAAAGCACACGATTCAGAAACTGGGAGTGCTCACCCGGATTACACACTGCAGAACTGACAGACGTTCTTCCAGGTCCTCGAGGAAATGTTAACGGTGAAAGAGGAGAGGCAATCTGGTTAGTATTGAGGCTTCATTAACACCTTATTCCACAGAGGGGTACTTGAAAAAAAACATTCACATGATTTAATATAAAATTGATTAATGGAGAGGGATATTTGTTCTTGTCAACTTCTATCATTGGCATATTAGTCTGAGATTAGCTTTCTTCACCTTTGGTTCAGCCTGTGTTAAATCTACAACATTCTGCTAATAAAACCATCCATTTTTAATCCTCTCGATCAAAATGACTCAAAGATGCAGTCAGTGATTTTTTTCAGATGTATTTTTTTCAAATATGTGGGTAAACGCCCCTAAACCCTAAAAGTTGTCAAGTTATCATGTGTTTTCAAATAGTAATGGAATTGACCAGATGCCTATAGTTTCCAAAAAATAATAAAACATATTTTGGAGGGGGCCGATAAAAATGATCCAATGGGATTAGTTTATCCCCATCCAACCAATGGGATGCGTTTTCCCCCCCTTCACCTGTCCTAAACTGGCTGAACAGAAAATGCCAATTTCACGTTTGCCGCCCATTCTCCCTGTTGTGACAAAGAAAAGAAAATGCCGAATGTTTGGTTTGGTGGAGAGGCGAGGGGAGGGGGGGAGTGGCTAAGCTAACAAAATCACCAACTGTATATTTAATGTATAACGAGCAGCATTTGAAGGACGTGCCAAACTGACTAATTACTATAAAAATGTTGAAATGTCACACAAATCATTTACAACATTATTCTTCAGGGACAAAAAATATCTGCTTCTTTGAATAGATACAATCTGAAGATACGACAATGAACATATGGTGTATTTTTCTAAATATATGTGTATTGTTAGCAGATTGCGTGGTCCGAGAGTTTGTTGTGCCCAGTGTCTGGTGGAGGTGTGAAACGTTTCAACAGGAGGTCCAACAGATGCTCATGACTAATGCTCCATATTTGTGTTTATCTATGCTAATCTGTACTGTTCCAGCACATACTGTGGACATAATGCATCTCACTAGGGGCCTTGCAGCGAGCAGCCGGCTTCAGTCCCAGTGGAAAAAACAAGACAATTCATAACAGAAGATTACACTGTATTATCAAATATAGGGAATCTCCATTGGGCTGATATCGGATTATATAACATTCATATACTTGATATCAGATACAATGCCCCAATATATCACATGGTGAAATGAAGGATGACCCAAAAGCAGCAATGCACACATAATCATTTAATGAGGATGATAAAATAACAATAAGAGTTCCTTTATTCATCCGACCGTGGGGAAATTTCAGTGTTGCATCACAAGTTACAGAACAGTAGGAATGAGGAACACACACAAGATAAATGAACAAAATCTCTAACTCTAGCAGCAAAGTAGCCTGGCCTTAGCCATCCGTACACTCTGCTCAATCATCGATTCACTGCATGTAACGTCTGGGTCTGGTCCCTGTGTTAGTAAGTAAGTAAGTAGTAAGTAAGTAAGTTTTTATTTATATACCGCCTTTTCACTGCAGATCTGAGTCTCAAAGCGGTTTACAATTGTTAATTTTGGGCATTTGTCTCTCACTCCACACAGAGATGGGAGCGGGTTCGCCAGTACAGGAAGCGCATGCCAGAACTATTGGACATATTTTTAGTGGTAGGGGAAACCGGAGTACCCGGAGGAAACCTACGCAGACACGGGGAGAACATGCAAACTCCACTCAGAAAGGCCCTGGTCCGACCGGGATTCGAACCCAGGACCTTCTTGCTGAGAGGCGAGAGTGCTATCCACTCAGCCACCGTGCCGCCCACCGTGTTAGCGATTACAATCGGTTGAATTTCGACCGACCGTTCAGAGAGCGCGGAAGGCGGGTGTTGTAGTTAGTTGCAGGTGACGTCAAGAGTTTGCGTCGAACGGGAAGGTTGTACTTTGGTAATGGCGAAAAATGCGATAGTAAAGTAATCCAGTCTGGTTCTATCAAGAAATTGAAGCCGGAGCAAGAGGAATGTTTAGCAAATGTAATCACTGGAAAAATTGTGGCGCTACTCCCCACGGGCTCCATTAGTGGCAAAGGAGATTTCTAGGCTAAATGCTAAATGCTAACAACACACTCAGGCGCACTACACACGTCCCGGTAAACTCAGATCCAATCGGTTCAATCTGCAAAAGGAGTTAACCCTCCCACCTGTAAACGGAGCTCAGTGGAGCAAATCCAGACCTTAGTATGAAATGTAATTTGTACTGTGGTGTGGTACGACCAGGCTAGCAGCAAAGCAACAAGTATAACATCTCTATCTTTAACATAACAAATAAGTAACAGTCCAAGGCAAAACAAAACTCAAAATCCAAACGGAACCGAGAACATAGACAGGCATGAATAGAGCGTGGATATATTAAAATAACTGGATAGGGTATTACTAGCTTATAGCTGTTCCAACCAACGGCAAAGGGGGCACCCGCGGTACTGCAGACTAAATTTTTGCCCAGAAAAATGTCCCATAGAACTCAACTAGAATGGTTTTCTATCAATTCACACTTAAATGCAACCAACTCTGGTCGTTTTCCTCCCGCTCTAGCTCTGCTCTGATCAGTAGCTCCTGATTGGTCAGAACGCTGCCATTGATTTGAAAAGGCTGTCATCTTGGATCACCAGGGCTTGGAACAGACAAAAAGAAAGCACCAACAAGGTGGAAAAGAAGCACAGGGTACATATAGACACAAAGAGACAGAGATGAAACATTTTGCGGGTGGGGCAGACAATCAAAACGGGGGAACAAGACAGGAAGTTAAGTTCAAACAAAACCAGAGAGTAACAACAACAAAATGTACCAAAATAACTAAATCCACACAGTATCCCTTTCGGGGACGGCTTTTTATGGACATCCAACAAAAAGAAGATAGACATTTTTTTTAATAAAAGTGGCAGCCATTCTAAAAACCAGAATAGCTTTGTGAATGTGGGAAACTGCACTCTGAAAGATATGGTGGAAGAAATTACGATGTGAAGAAAGTAAGACTGTGTGAATTATGGTTAAACATGGCCAAACTCAGGGAGAACTCCAATAAGAAATCAAGAGTAATTAAAAAGAAAATGTGAATTTTTAGTGTGGCTCTGGAACAGCAAGATTCTCACAAGCTAACGTAAAAACAAAGAAGGGTAATTATTGAAAAAATTGAATAATAATGGTATTAGGGGTCCTAATAATCCGTAGAATCCCTCCTTTTTCTTTGTGAAATAAATATGTTATATATTCAATGGATCCTCACTCTCTCTCATAATAATTCCACAAGTTTTAACACGTTTGCATTTTTTATTATCTCTGACACATATTTAGATCAACTTTTTCAGACAAAAGTGGGACCACGCAAACTCCATTCAGAAGGAAACACAAAGTGCATAACGAAAATAGATGGATCACACATGGCACTAAAATCCTAAAAAAATCACTGTGCATTAAACAGAGGATTTGAACATTGTCAGAGTAGAAGCCAAAGTCTCACATTTTCAGGAAGACTGCTCCGGATTGTAGCTGCATATAGCTGAAAGACTACTGTGAATATAAGCAAATACTCAACAAGATGAAGACAGTGTTTCATTTTACTATTTACATATTTGACTCATTTTGTTGGGACGAACACAATGGATTTAAGAAACAAAAAAGCTAGGTACCCCAGCTTTAAGTGTATAATATCGCTAGAACATGGGAATTAGATAAAGTACAGCGATGTCAATAACATAAAAGTCAGAAATGGAACTGAATGTGAGATGGGATTGTTTTTGCTCCATTTAAATTCTGTCCAATCCTTCCTGCATGTTCTTGTCTGCTTTAGTCCTTGTAGCCATCCAAATTCTGAATACCAATTTTTGAAAACAATGCCCAGTCTCTCCAAGCCATGTTTGTCCTGCTGACACCAGCGTCTCTCAAGCAAACAAGAGCGGACCATCACAGCCACTGCCAATTTGATTGTCCGCGGTCGCCACAGTAGCTCTGCGGCCAAAAACACATAAATCAAATGGAAGAGGAAAGCATTTGTGCATCCAGTCCTTTTCTGAAGCGGCCCGCACTATGGCCTTTCTATTATGGAGAACCCAGAGAGCCAAGGGAAAGAATAATGCTTTTATTAGAGAGCTCATTATACAGCATTGACTTATGTGAGGGTTTAACCGTGGAAATAAGTAAAACTGCTCAAATTTTAAAAGCTTTACTGAATTATTATCACTTATACTATGGTTAATGAGGATTTTTTTCAAACTACGGTTGATTAATACTGTTTAATCCTCATGTAAAATCACAAGTTCCATATCACACCACCTCAGACGTCACCATAGTAATTGACAGTAATATACATTTCGCATTATTACTAGTGCTGTCAAACTATTAAAACAATCAATTTAATCACTCATTTTTGCCTGTTCTAAATGTCGCTGGATTTGCTATGAAATGGATTGGATGAAGAAAAAAGTATATATGAATCCAATCCAAAAAATAAGTATTAAACACTCCCCACCGTGAGACGATTAATGGACATCTTAATCCTAAAACGTTGCATTTTCCTCCTCTGTGCATGCCTTCGTTTTGGACATGGTAACAGTTGCTATGGAGCTTTTGTTGGCTCAAATATATGTTAATATGATTGCACAAGACTATATTATGCATAATCTACACATGTACAGGGGGATCAGTGTGATGTGCACCCGTTAGGAGCACGCTCTGAGGGTTTGTGCGCGTCACCATAGCTCGCAGCGTGCACAGGTTCAGGTGGAACTATATTTAGTAATTAGTGGTGTGCGCTCAGTACATTCAATGACATTGTTACATTGGGTCCGAGTGTAGCAAAGCGTGTGAACTGCCATATAGGACAAGGTTCGACTCACAAGCAGCACCGGTGAGCGATCATTAAGTCCTTATCTGAACTCATTGTAAAGCACTTTGGGTGACCTTGGTCTGTAAAATTGCGCTATATAAATAAACATTACTTACTTACTAACCTTATCTGTTTATTGTGCTGGATTTAAATTCAAACTACTGTATAAGGGAAAAAAAACGTTCCCAGAATTTTATTTTTCACCCCATAACATTGAATACATGAAAGCTTTATACGATACTTTTGAACCTTTCTGACAAGGTGTTAGTATGAGCATGTGACTATATAGTTCATCTTCTAAATAAATGAATCCCTTTGCTTCCATCTGTCCAAGTCTATGTTTAGCCGATTTCAAATACCCCACACTATCTTTTTGAAGATTGTTTTGCTTGTCAGTGTATAGGCAACTGTCGAACTTGAAGACGAGCAAAGGCATAGTAAGCCCGCCTGCCTTGGCCGAGTGTTTATCTGCATTATTACCACATTTCATCAGCCGCAGAGCCTTTTGTTCCCTTCAAAATCTCCATCGACTGCTGCTGTCTGCTCTGCCTTTGAGAGGAGACATGAAATATTCCCGAGCCCTCCTCTCCATCCGTCTGTGGCACCACGATCGAACCGATATGTGATTGAATTTAACTTCCCGCGGGCAACTTTCTCTCTCTAGACGTTGGAAATTACCAGAACCGCTGCAGCAGTCGGCTTTGCTTTTATGAAGGAGATAATGATGAGAGGTGCACGCCGCGCTCTCAAGAGTTCAAACTTGGGCCGTTTAACAAGGAGTTTGTCATTGAAGATCTGGGTAGATTTTAATCAATGACAAAATAGCAGATTCTTCAACCGGTGTATATCAAAGCAAGGGATGACTTTGGACCTAGTAACTATCAAGGCTAGTTTATCAAAGGATTCTTGGCATTGTATTTGAGCCAGGAGAGACTTTAGCCCAGGTGAAACTTGCAAATTATCAAAAATGTCATTCAAAAGTGCATTTAATGAGAAACTAATATATGGCAGACGCATTAGACTAAGTTATAGGTTTCAATAGTTTAGCCCCTGTATTTCTGACAGAGCTCTTTTCTCTGTACGCTCCTGTCTAATCAGAAAGGTCAGCAATCCAGCTTCTGTCTAAAACTCGAGGAGATCTGGCCTCTGCTCCCAAACTGAGGAATAGTGAGGAATAGACGTACATAAGAGCCACTCCTTCATTGGAGGTTTTAAAATCTAGTCAAAGGACACGATTGTGCCTTGGCTTTTAACACCAAAAGTACAGTACAGCCGGTTTTGTTTCAAATGTGCTCTACAAATAAAGTTGACTTTGACATTGGCAGATATATCGAGCCTTTATTTGTTAATGTTGAATAAAACATCTCCTCAGAAAATGTGTTCATTATAGATATAGTCATCAATATTACTACAAACAAAAGCTGACATGTAATGAGTCCATTTCATATTTTGGTTTCATATATAAAGTTAACTTTTGAACAATATTCTAATTTCCCCCCTTTACTTTCTGGAGTAGTATTATAAATGTGTATTGCCAAAAGAACAAAAGGAAATGCAGAAGTCAGGTGTGTGCAGATGCAAAGACCTTTTTTCGAATTGGCTTTTAAAACCAGGACGAAACAACAAAACAACAACAGAACAGAAAGAAATAACAACGAAAAAACCAACACAATACATGAACAATATGTTTTGTTTTCTTAACAAATCAACTCAAAAAGGAGTGGGAAGAAATTAAAACGTATGTATTTTAGTTTTGCTATTTTTTCTTGTCTGTACAGCACTTTGGTAAGCCTAGGCTGTTTTAAATGTGCTCTAAAAATAAAGATTTGATTGACAAATTTCTGTTAGCAAGGCAGGGTCACCACGTCTGGTTTAAACATGTGTGTTGCATCCACTGTTCTCTTGTCTATACCTTCGAGAATATGAAAATAATTTGGTGTCTTGTTTCGACCCCTTTTTTTTCAATCTCTTTTATTTTATAAGACATTAACAATATTTTTTTATTGGCTTCCTTGACCACACTAATTAATTTTTACCATGAGTAAATTTACTTCAGGGGACATGGCAGAATTGGCAGAAATAACAGCAGACAAGAAAAACACGCTATTCCCCAACAAAGTAGAGATGAATGTTAATTATTTTGTTTTCGCCTAAATATCCCAAAGTCTGAAATAATCCCAGAAAATCCTTTGTTGGTGCCGTTCCTGGGTGGCTTAATACAACGCGGCGTTTGAAGGGAGCGTCTCCAGTGCAGCTTTTAAATGTTTTTTTTTTTTGTGAGGCTTATGGCAGTTCTTTTCTTAATTAGACTTTCCTGCAGGTTCAGTCTGAAGAGAAATCAAAAGTTCACTTCACCAGTTTTTAACTATTTTAATACTTTAAGATCTCTGTCTCTTTCTGACAGTAAGGCGATCACAAAACCATCCAGGTTTTTAATATCATTGAGGTCTTTTTGTACAGTGGGATTAGAGCTGTTGAACGGTTTTCAAAGCATATCTCTGCTCAGACTTTGTATCCAAACCACATGTGGAGAGTAACTAATTAGAAAGACTCAAATTCAGGCTGGGGTACCTACATTTCAAAGAATTTTTCGCAAATTCATGCAACTCACTCGTCCATTGCTCTCAACACCCTTTGGTTCTTGCTCTTGATTTGACATAGATGTTCTGTTGGCTTCTGTCACATGTTTACATCTGCTTTTTGGGTTTGAAATGAGAAAAAAAAACATACGGCAACCCTCCCTTAGCCACACTCAGCCAATCAGCTCTCATCCCAAAGTCATCCTTAAAAGTATGAAAAAAATATATATGTCTAGTTTTGTAAAAAGATGAAGGCAGCTTGTTCTTGTCTAATTTGTTGACAACATTTTACTTTAAAAGTGCTTTGGGAGTTGTTAAGAATTAGGGTTCCAAGACTTTGTTAAAAAAACACATATGGACAATGACTAATTAGAAAAAACTTGTTATAGCTGGGAGATGAAACTCTAAAGCAACACAAATTTAACTAATTAATAAAACCCACATAACACTTTTCATATTCACATTTTTGTGAAGTGAAGAAAGACAGGACCACCCTCGCTCAGCCAGTCAGGTCTCAACCCAAAGTGCCAAATAGTGACTCTCAGGCCACTTTCTTACAAGGATAAACAATATAGCATACATAATGAAGGAAGGTTGTTTACATCATTTTACCTTCACAAGACTCTTTCTAATGGGACAAATGGGCCATGTATTACTTATTTATTTATTTGGACATAATGTGTTATGTCCATAACGCCCAGTTTGTCTGCAGTTATTGAATGAAATGCTTCTGCAGAAACCATAATTAGAGATTGTTTATAGTTATATCCCCAACCATTAGCCATTAAATAGACTTCCCTATCCTGTTAATTTTTTCATTGACAAATTCTCCAACCTGACATGTCCTGTATGTAACAATTGTGTCCCCAAAATTTTTGGAAAGGCATCCTTTTTTCTTGAAATGGTTTTTGGATCTGCCAACCAAGATAATCCTGTGAATATCTATAAGCTACGTGGTATTAAAGATTTTTTAGGTACACAAATATTTGGTTCATACATTTATTTTATTTTCGTTTGGAGTAAAATTGACGCAATGTACAGTTTAGTGCAGAGTGAGCCATATATCCAAAAGCCAAACAAAGAAGCTGTATTGAAAACAGCCTGGAGACAAGAATGACCCGAGGATGTCTGCGTTTTCTGAAATGCCGTTGGAGGCATTTTCACAAACAAATAATCCACACGGGAACACAGATCGTTTGACAATTTTTGGGGTAGAACACTTTTAAACTGGCTTTAACTTCCCCCTGGGGTAACAAAACACTTTGAAAAGCAACATTTGTATAACAATCAGTTTAGCTGCATTGACTTTTACAACACAACATAAAAAAAAAATCAATGGAGGACGCACGAATCAACACAAGCCTACATTTATATTTCCCACAAATACTTTTCTTTTTCTTGTTTTCGGATACATTTTTTATCGTTCCACCGCTACACCAACACACACACGCACACACACATTCAGTTTACACAATCCAGCAGGCAATTTGAGATTAGCATAACGTTTACCGCGAGACGTCAAAGAAAGAGCTGTGTTTTTCTTCCAAGAAACGAAACCAACGGAGCCCATTCTGAAAGAGGGCTCCACTTAAGATGCAGGGATAAAAGACATAAACACATCACAGCGAGGAAAGAGCAAGAAGCAGGAATCAAACCCGCAACCTACATAGGGATATTAGCGTGCCTGTGTCTGCGATTTCGTGCCCCGCGGCGAAAGCTAGTGTTTAATGTTTGTGTCGCGGGTTGATCAAAGAATGCCGCATCTCTCTGGGAAGCTTACGGTTTCTTCTTTTTTGGTCTCTGTACTTTCATATCGACCGCTTTCATAACACCCGCACGCCGGCTCCACGAGGTACAGAACAAACACTATTAAAAAAGTAATGGGTTTGACGGAGGAATGTACCGGCTGTTATTTATCTCTACAGGATTTAAAGGGCATGGATTTTTTTTATCTGATTCAGACTTTGGATTGTCAAAGTTGAGGTGGAATAGGTGACGGAGGAAGCAATTTTGTGAGGTGTTTTCATGCGGGAGAATACACGATCTGAAGTCACCAAGAAATTAAAAGTCCAGGATCATTGTTACAAGTTGGTCTTGGACTTAATTGTAACCTCAACCTTAAAGTTGTAATATGTAAGATTTTCATGTCAAGTTATCAGTAAATGGCCCTATTATGTCAAAAGGCGTTAATAATCCATGCTTTTTCCGTACATGTTTTGGCTGAACAGAATCAGAACTCACAGCATTAGGCTAATGTCACTGGTAAAGTAGCATGTGGCTGCAGAGCTAAAAAAGGTCTCGTTCTCAAATGATTCTCAAATCATTAATGACAAACAAGGAATGAAACGGGGATTTATGTCAGATTTTATGGTCCCAGTTGGATTTGTCTGCATATCTGGAAACCTGAGTCAGGGAGAGTGGGAGAGGTTGCAGTACCACTTTTGGCCATGTCTGGTAAATCCAGTGACAACGGGATTGATTGCACAGTTGATTGTCTTCCAGAATTAGTTTTGAGAATTAGTTTTTAAAATGCAACACTTTTGGTCACGGATTATCTGACAGATATGAACAGATATGAGTGGAAGCCAATATCACACATTGTACTGTGATATGGAACTTGATATGACAAGTTCCATATCAAGATGATGTGGATCAGATATGTTGTACATTTGTTGGTTGACCATTGAAATTATTTTTTACAGACTCATTGCACTCAAAGTGAGATATATTCATTATGATGTTAATAATTATTTATTATTAGGAATAAAATATCCCCCAATGAAACAAGGTTCAATTTTTTTTTTGTCCTTACGTCAAAGATACTTTCAACTTTTCAAGCTATGGCTATTTCGGTTTAATAGTTCAGCCTACAAAGATTTCAGCCCACAATCAAACTAACCTTTTATGTAACGTCCTGTTGTCGATTCAGTTTTGGCCCTCGTCCCACTTCTATGTATTGATTTTGTTTCTCTAAACTACATTTGAGCTTCCCTGTTTTAGACTGATCCCTGCATGTTTGAGTAGTCACTATTCTCAAATGAAATCCATTTGTTCGACCCCACATTTACAACAGCATTTGTCTCAGAGGGAATCACAGACTACAAAGTCAAGTGTTAGAAGTCTTAGAACACAAAATAAATACATCAATAAAACTCTTAAAAGTGAATGGTCTATTTGGATGACAGGGTTATGGACCTGAGGCCACCAAAGCTCTACTACCACTTGTTCACTTGTTTCGACCGCGACTATACAGCCATTGTTTACTTCCACTGTTTGGCTTTAGAGATTTTGGCCGAGTAAACAAACGACTGATTAAAAACAAAATCCAATGCTCTGCTGCTTTTGGAGCTGTTTGGTAATGATGTTTACAGTGACTTAGGTGTAAATCTATGCAGTTTGTGTGTATCAAAGTCTTAGATCAATATATTGATTAATATCAAATTAAATTCTAACATCCCATTATCGAAATTCTGTACAAAAAAACATACATATAAAATATATTCATAATAAATGGTCCAAAGGGCTAGTGAAACTGCAGTGTTGAAGGTAGATAAAATCAGATCATAATATTATTTTCCCACTGAGATTTCAGAATCTCTTTTTCAGGGCTATCCTGGCCCCGGAGAGAGGGACACTATTGTACACGTTTTTGGTGGTAGGGGAAACTGGAGCACTTGGAGGAAACCTAAGCAGACACAAGGAGAACATGCAAACTTCACTCAGAAATGCCCTGTCTGGAGGTGGAATTGAACCCAGGACCTTCTGCCCTTGTGCACGGCTAAATTGAACCATTTCATCCTAGATAGAAGTAGCAGCGTGTCACAGATCCCCAGGAACGTGCCCAGAGTCAACTGGAGGCCAGTCCTTGTGCTCCTCAGAGTCGGATAGTTCATACAGGACTAAAATGTCTTGGATGTACTTTGGTACGAGGCCATGGAGAGACTTGTACACAAGCAGAGCCACAGGAAGCCAGTGCAGAGACCTGAGAATTAAAAACATTTAAGAGGACTTCCAGGTTCCATAGTCTGGACTCTGACTGTTGCATGATTACTATAATGCAGCTGTTTTAGAGCTCAAAAACATCAACTGTAGACCAATCAAATATATTCACAATCCAAATGACTTTCCTTTTTAAGACTTGTATCCCTGAAGGGCGTCCTTACATATTCAGTCCACAGAAAATAATCTTAAAAAAGCGTGTGGAATTGCTTCAAACTACCGTCGAGATAATTGTCACTCTGACTTCATTAAGATTATGCTGCACATGTGAAAAGCCCGGAAGCATTGGAGTAACGCTGTTTTCTCATTACCACTAGTACTCTTCATTCTCATATTCCTCTGGGCGCAGGAGCAGCCATCAGCGGAATTATGAAGACTATTAGACTCTGCTTTTAACGCCCCATCGTTTTACAAAGGGCATTACTCTGAGGGCTAATTATGTCTCAAATGTGCCGTTTCTTTGCTGTGTGTCTGTTTTCACGCATTTTGTCAACATGGCGTAAATATACATTATGCTTAATGATGTCGAATACACTTTGAATACA
This sequence comes from Knipowitschia caucasica, assembly GCA_964034765.1. Taxonomy (NCBI): domain Eukaryota; kingdom Metazoa; phylum Chordata; class Actinopteri; order Gobiiformes; family Gobiidae; genus Knipowitschia; species Knipowitschia caucasica. The sequence continues at coordinate 31,740,658 of OZ035824.1, read as the reverse complement.
AATGGATGTCTACAGCTAATTGCAGTGAATCATTGGCTCTCAGGGTTTTTTAGAAGGACCTCTAACAGAAGTGTTTGTGATATTTTTAGTACATAATATAATGGATATTGATCTGTGTATAGAGAATTTGTTCATGTGAATAACACTTTGAGTTGCCATTCAGGTAGTACTGGACAAATAAAAAATCAGAAATGTTGTTTTTCCCACAATCTTGAACAATTTTGAATTTCGATCAGAGTTTACTTAGATATCTCAACTAAAAACAAAAGAAAAAGTGACATTATTTTTATTGCTTAACTCATTCAGCTTTGCATATTACTTCAGCCTTTACTGTGACGAGTGAGTAGAGGTAAAAACAGTTTTTTTTCATCATAATTGAAGTTGAGTTGTGAATGAACAAGTTTATTTTCTACAGCCCTTCTCACTTTTACCTCCACATTATTGGTGTCTTATGTTTTGATTCAAGTGTCGGAAATCGCAAAAATTGTAAAACTTGCAATTACAATTTTAACATTTTTGGCAGTTTCCAGTTCAGATTTTTCACAATTGAATGAAGCAAAACTCTCATATAGGTATAATTCACGCAAGGGTGTCCAACCAGTTCCAGATAGGGCTGGTGTGGCTGCAGGTTTTAGTTCCAACCTGAGCAGTAGCACACCAGACTCAGATGGCGCGACATTGGCTCAGTTGATAGAGCGTTGGTCTCTGAACCTAATGGTCATGGGTTTGATCCCCCCACGTGCCTAATTGCCACCCCCCCCAACCCAGAAATGGAATAATAAAGGGGATGAAAATGACAAATATTACATGAGTCCAGTTTTGCGTGCTCCTGCTTAGCTCGGAACTAAAACCCACACCAGCCGTTTCTGGAACTAGTTTGACACCCCTGAGTATATATACAATTTACCATAGTCTTGCCTTGACTTCTGTATTTTGCTCCCTCGCAGGCCTCAGTCGTACTGGTTGAGTCACCTGCAGTCGCTGCTCTATTGCTCGGAGAATAACCAGCTGGGCACCTTCTCAGAGGAGCTCCACGCCTGCAGCTGTAAGGCGGACCACTTGCCCTGTCAGCTTCCCGCCCCCTGTGATGTGGGGGAGGGTTCGGCCTGTGCCTCCTGTGCCTCAGACAACCACACCCGCTGTGGGACGTGTAACCTGGGCTTTGTGCTCACGCCCGGAGGCTGCAGACCTATGGTGGTGGACTCCACTGAGAACTATCTGGGCTTTGAGACCGACCTGCAGGACCTCGAGCTGGGCTACCTGCTGCAGAGGGCTGACCGCAGACTGGAGGTAAATCTCTGTTAGGTTTTAAAGTATTTCTTCAATCCTATCCTGCCTGTTTCTCCTCCTGAGTGAGTGCAAAATCAACATGGAGTTTTTATGGAGGGTTGAGTTGAGCAGCTTATGTTATTCAATTTGGCGTTTAGAATTTAAAGGTCAATAACATGGGGATTTATAAATGTATTAACAGAAAACTCAAAAGCACATATACATTTTTTGGAAGAGAGATGGAGAATGACAGAACACATGTGATCGAGGTGAACTGTATGCACATGGCGCTTTATGGCTCTTGTCAATGAAACGCGCTATATAAATAAATTGTACTGACTTAATTATCTTTTAGCTCCCGCAATAATGATTCCGCTTCCTGTGGACCACGTTTACTTGTACGTGAAGTGCAAGGCTTTGATCGAGTCTCAAAGCAAGCGCTGTTTGATTTATTTCCAACATTTAGGATCAAAGTGTACCATCTTTTCTCTGTAGTTTGAAAATTATACAGACATGTGATTTAAGCTTTGTAACACAAATTATCATTTTATTTTATGGCTGCAACAACTGAATTGATGGAAAGTTGTCAAAACATTGCAGATGATGATTAGTTACCGATAATGTACCAATTTTTTATTTTTTTTTCAATTAAAGGAGCAATATGTAATATTTGCATGTCAAGTCATCATTAAATGACCCGAATATTTCAAAAGGCGTTATTAAATCATACTCTTTTCGAATTCATCTTTAACTGATAACAGTAGTTCAGCCGAGATATTTGATTATCAAAATTAGTTTTACGACCCGTAAAAGTTGTTATTGTTTTGATTTTGATGTCCTACCCTCCGCCGTTTCGCCAATCAGGAAGTGTCATGTAAGTCTGTGATCGGGTTGCCAGAACTCCGCGCGGCTCATTAATCTCAGTGGTAAAATAACATGTGGCGTAGAACTAAAAAAGGTCTTGTTATGACTCTCAAATAATTAATGACAAAACAAAGACTAAAACGAGGATTTATATCGGGATGCCTTTGAACAATTGAGACAGCTGATAAAAGTTTACGTGTGATGCAGAATTTTCTAGTTTGAGTGCGTTCTTCACGGTGTCTTTGTTCGTGTGAACCGGTGGCCTAGTGGTCTAAACTGCGCGCTTACGATGCAGGATCCCGGTCTATGTCTTTTTGTATTTATTGCATGTTATCACATTCTATGACAGATTGCTCTAAAAACGGTAAAAGATGAAGGTCAAGACGTTTTTTTGCAGATTATAGCTTAATTGTAAAAATAATCATTTAAGACCACATGTACCCCAATTAAAATAACGTTAGTCTCTTTTTGATGTGGGACTTTTACATGTTTGTCTAAAAAATAGGGAATAAATAAAATTGAAAGGTGATATCCTCTTGAGCAAACCCTGATGTTGATACGCTGAAGAAATACGTTCCAACATCCATTCTTCCCACTCCTATTTTGGACATCAATTTCTTATTTATTTTGCATAAACTATGTATAATTACATTGCTTTTATTTTGTTTTTGTTTTTTATCTCAAATGTCCAAATTATAATAATAAAAAAACATTAATCAAAACATTCATTCAGCATTAGCACGGCTGTCATGGCAATGTGAATGGAGACGGACAAACAACTGATAAAATAATTCCCTGTGTTTGCTGCTGGATTTGGTGTGAATCTGGCAACCAGTCAGGGAGAGTGGGAGAGGACTACAAAATATTGACTGTGACTGCAGTACCACTTTTGGCCAGATTTTTACATATTGCTCCTTTAAAATCCAAATGTTAAGTTATGATCAAATATGCTACATAGATAATAATAATGATAATGATACTAATAATAATAATAATAATAACAATAATAATAATAATACATCAAACCTTTATAGCGCTCTTTTGGACACTCAAATACTGTTCACATAGGGAACTTTTTTTTTTTTAAAGGGGTTTATGGAAAAGCTTGTTTGAAAAGATGGGGTTTGATTACTGATTTAAAGATTGGTAGCGAGTCAGAGTTTCTAATGGGCAGTGGGAGCGAGTTCAAGAGGTGTTATGTTTACCCTTGCCAATGAGGATATGTTTTCAGGGTTTGTTATGTTGCTTCCTGTTAGCAACAAAACTTTTAACATTACATGCACTTTTTTCTTGTAAATGGGAAATGACTGACCAGTTTGGAGACAAAAGAGTTCAGTCCCATTCCTCTGTTTACGTGCAGACTGGTGCATGTGCAAACAGAGGTCATTTCTTTTGGGATGTATTCTTTTATGGGAGACTGGGTTTGCGCAGAGATCACTCCATCTATTAGAACAACCGGCATTAAAACAATCAATACATAGAAATGATTCATACATCCGCTGTTTGGAGGCTTGGTGCAGGCTCACAGGCTTTTTGACTTGATTCTTCTTTGGTGAGAAGAGCGAGCTGGGTTTCTAGGAAGGGTCCTGGTGGATGTTCTGAGCTCTGGGGAGGACCTGCTGTCTGCTGCTGACGGCTACAAACAGCTCCAGCTCTGAACAACGCGTCAGAGCGAGATGTAGGTGTTGTTCTGGCCGCGGGCAACTCATGATTCTTTGACAAGTCAGAAGGATGAACAACCAAAGTGTGTCAGGTTTGATCAGAGACGGCACGTTCAAAGGGAATTCTTAATACTATGCTGGGTTGATTCACACAAAATAAATGTACAGTAGAATAATTATAGTGGGATGAGTTAGATCTCGGAATTGTGGATGGTGATAAAATCTATTTTGACTTAGATCATTTAATTTCTTTATGCAATGCAGGGGTAGGTGCTTATGAATATATATTTAACTCCTGCCTACTCCTTTTGAGCTCTATATAGCACTTAAAATGTTTTTGTATTGCTTTGAGCTAAAATACATAATCTGAACTGAACTATTGTGGATTTTTTAATACACATCACCATGATCAGGAAGTGGTGAAATTGAAAACAGAAATAAAAAAAATGAAAATAATTGAATTTTTTTCTTCAAAGTAGAAAACAGCTCTGTCCCTGACATGATAGTTGAAAGTTTTGTGCCACGTTTTGAAACAAATAATTTATTCAGATTTGTGCCTGTGTGAAGCATGGATGAGGCTGAAAACAAAGTCTGTCTCCAAGTCTGTTTAGTAAAGTAGTACCACCATTTTAACAAGGTTTAAAAAAACACAACAACAATATACATTGTGCATGATGCTCACTTAACCTCTTAAGCCCGATTGCGCCCCATTCGGGGTCCGCCCCCCCTTGCTGCAGCTTGTCCGGACCATAGCTGACATATACATCAACTGACAATCACATGTTTCACATCCTCGTGTTCGGACAACTCTCAGCTACAACATTATCCACTTCAATTTCAGTTCAACAGACCCAGGTTCAAACAACAAACCACAATCTGACAAATCGTCATAAAGCACATGTCGAAACAAATGTTTGCTTTGGCGTCACAAGCGCCCTCAAAACAATAAGTAGCCATGCTGTCAGCACACCATTAGAAAGCCCTCTCCGAGCTGAACACAATGCTATGAGGCTGGTAACGCTACCTCTAACACTCGCTGACCAAGCCGCAGACGAATGCCAGAAAACAAAGCCGTAAAACATCAGCGTTGAAGTAAAAGTCGACTTACTTTTGCTGTTTTTTCATCACAAGTATGGGGTTGGGGAACACAGACCAACTGAAGAAAACCTACGCAGACACGGGTAGAACATGCAAACTCCAATTTGCTACTGTGCCGCTGCCGTGGCAATTTCAGGAAAACCTAGAGTACAGACGAAAAGTTTGGACACACCTTCTCATTATTAGTTTATTTTTATTTTCATCACCATGAACATTGTAGATTCACACTGAAGGGATCAAAACTATGAATTCACTCAGGTGGAATTATGTACGTACTAAAAAAAAAAAAGTATGAAACAACTGAAAATATGTCTTATATTCTAGGTTTCAAAGTAACATCTTTTTGCTCCGATTACTGCTTTGCACACTTTTGGCATTCTCTTCCCTGAGATGCTTAACACTTGTTGGCCCTTTCGCCTTCACCCTGTGGTCCACCTCACTCCAAAACCCCAAATCTGGTTTGGGTGCAGGTCCAGTGACTGTGGAGGTCAGGTCATCTGGCTCAGCACCCATCACTCTACTTATTGGTCAAATAGCCCCTACACAGCCTGGTGTGAATCTACAGTCAAAAGAAAGGAAACTCATTGATTGAGAAAGTGTGTCCAAATGTGTACCGTATTCTTCAACATTAGTTTGAAGAACAACTTAATCTAATGTGGATAGTATTTAGAAATAGAAAAAAATTCTAAATAATCTATACTTCATCAGGTTTGTGATTACTCTGAGATCATCCGATCTGTGTGTATGTAAGTCTATAATAGGAATGGACAAAATTAATGTAACTTCACCCACAAAGTGTGGCTTTCACCAGAAAAAAGTTGATTTGACAAGTTTACCTGTATGTGTGGAAAGTCCATGCCCACCTCATAGAAACCAGTAGCCCAATCAGGAGAGAGAGCAACTGATTCTTGCTTGTGCTATTTGCTAGTCAAAGCCACATTCGGGGACAGAGAGCACCTGATCGGTCAGATAGCCTCTGTCACACTTACAAAGACACTATGAGAATAAATGCACATATTTTCCAAATACAATATATGGATAGAACCCACAGTTTGGATCGTAGTGAGTTACAATGACCCAGAGCAGATTACAAAGGTAGGCAGATAAATCTATGTGGCCCTGACCTAAAGTAAATGTGGTTAACAATACAATCCAGCGATGCTGACGCTTTCAACGAGGGCGCATCAATAACTGCACTTATGTCCTTTTGAAACACTGCACTTTGGAGTGGCTCAAATTGACAGTTTAGCCAATACAATGGTCAATATGTTATATCCATGCATGCTAGTAATGTTTTTATTCTTTCATCATAGTTCCTGCACAATTATATATACACAAACATTTGAAACAAAAAATTGAAGAGATTTTCTCTCTATCTGTAAGGCAACATGTACTAAAGGTCATGTAAACTAAGAAATGTACGTATTTTAAATATGTATGGATTCTGCTTGAAGGAATAAAATGAATACATCAACAATATTTCTTAATGTTTAATCATGACGCTTATAACACTGACATTGCAACACAGGCATTTACTCAATATAGAAAAAAATAAAACAAAATAAAGAATCCACCAAGAGCACACATTCATAAGTTCTTTTGAAGGGCATTACTAAAGTATCAGCCGTTACAAATTCAAAACTAAATTTCAGTCAATTACAAACACACTTTTCCTCGGTCATCTTGTTCCAGGTGATATTATTCTGCAAAGGACATTTTTACAACGCCAAACGGACATAAATTCTGGCCACGCGTCTGGCCTCAATTCGCACTCGGCTATTAAAACACACACTGTGGAAGTAATGGCGCTCACCGTAATTCCAACTAAATATATGAAATGTATTTTGGATGTCAGATGAGTTCTAATCACCTTGGCAACGGCTGAGTCCTGCAATGATATCATAACATTATGTAAATAGCGTGCAACCTGGCTCCGAAATGGCTTGGTTTAGTGAATGGAACGAAAGCAGTGTTTTTGTGATAGAAGATAGAACATATCCTAGCTGTTATTGGCATATATGGATACTTGTACTTTTACTATAGCAATAACAGTTGTCAAGCCATAGTAGAAATACCAATGACAAAAAAGTAGGAACAGGCATTCTTGTACAATTTTAGTTGTAGTAGGAGTAGTAGTAGAAGTAGTTAGGGACAGTATGTACAAGTTTTATTTTAAATTACATCTACAGTACATTTTCATCTGTGGCTCAGACACAAATCATTGTTGGCTATTTCTGATTTAATGGACATGTTTATGTCATATATAATAAAGGAATGTTATACAATTTTTTTGTGTGTTTTGGACCTTGTAGTGACCAAGGGTCTGTAAGAGTGGCCGTTATGGTGCCTCAGTTTTCTGGTGCACGGGTCCGTCAGTAGAGAAAATCTTCCAATTGAATGTGATGGAAAGTAAAGACCAGTAACTGACGACTCATACAGCAACTCCATCACTACAAGGTCAAATATGCTAATAGAGCACCATTACATTACAGTATGGTTTTTAAGTTCATTATCCAAAAATTGTGCAGTGGCAGAGGCTCCCGTGTGTACTAGCTGGTGCACACTGGGGTAATCTTGCACAGTTTTTCCAATGTGGTTTTACTGCAAATGGCAAATACACTCTTGAATCTTGAATGAGCCTCGATCTGACCCAATGGCACGAGGCCAACATGTCAGGATCGGTGGTGACTACAGTGCAGCCCCCTGGGACCCATCTCCAGAGACTCAGGAGCCAGAAACACTGGAGCTGCATAATGTAAAAACATATGAAGCGTGTTGCCTTGATCAGTTATGAGCTCAGTCTGATAAGCAGCAGTCTTCCGTTTTCAGTTTTGTAATAACAATGGCAACTCATGTTGGTTGTAATTGAAGTACCATAAACCCTCTCAGGGCCAAATTAAATTTGAATGACAGGACAAATCTGATATTTGGGGAAAATTATCATATGGGGTAGTAATATACAATCCTTTTTGGTGTAACCAAGGAGCCTGACATTTTGGAAGTGAGAGAGCTCTGCTCATGGAGAGCAGGTGGAAAGCTGTGTGTTGCTAAAGCTCAACCAAGTCCAGCAGTGGTACTTCTGAGTAAAAAAGGGACAAAAATATGTAGTAGTTAGGGAAAAAGAAATGAAGTTGTTGCAAATCTGCAACGCCTGCCTGGAGAGGGTTAATGAAAAAAAAATGTTTGGACCTTGGAAGAGACTTCACTGTCTCCGATGATATCACAACATTATGTAAAGCGTGGTCTAATCCTTAATGAACATGTATTAAACATGAGCCGTTGGTTTAGCTTTAATCTCAAGTCATTGCTTTAATTTATTTCATAGCATGTGGACAGCCAGCCATTGTGTTAGCGTCATAAACCAATGTTGTACCAGTCAGAGAGCGCACAAGCATATGAATGGGTTTCCACTGCAGATAGAAGCCAGGATTAACTCCAACGCTTGATGTGGAATTGGATACAATGATGTTCCTTTTACTGCCAAAGGAACTGAAAATCCCACAAGCACAAGAGCATTGGTAACTTCAACTCGTACACATTGCATTCAAGACTAATAGACTGATGAGTTGTTTAAGTTTGTAGAGAACATCGCGTTATACTGTTATATACAATACACAACTAAATAAAATATAATCATGATATTGTGCCAATATACTTTCAACTCAATTTTTTTATTTTTATTAAGCTTTTCCCTTGGTCCAAGAATGGCAAAAATACCTCCTTCCTATTCCTCACTGCTGCTTATCATTGACCTTTCAGTTACAGTCAACCTTGAAGTAAGGAGCAGTGCGGAAAGAAGCTGCCGCTGCCCTAAATGAATCAGATCATTCTAACCAGGCGGACACAGCAGCTACCAAGGAAATCAACGATAGCATCCATAAACAGGACATCAATGAACACACAGCTCAAACCAACAGGTAAATGATGCTGATGTGAAGTTTAACCATGAAGTAGTTTCAGCATATTAAACAGCACAGAAATATACTGTAGACTTAGATCAGTGGTTTCGGTTCTGACAAATCACGTATGAAGAACACAATATTCTTCTAAATCCTCTAGCCAACAGCAGAGATGGTATTAGACTATCCAGTGTTTGTTATGCAAATTATCCACACAGAGTTCACTTGTTGTGCCTAATAACTATGTGCAAAGCGTTGTTAAACTCATTATAACGACATTAGACACGACTACAAAAGGTGTATGGCACTTCTACTCATGAAGTCAATTTCATGTAAAGCGTATGCAAATGTATTTAACATTTGTGTAACATACATACATAACATACATCCTCCTGGAATCTCCTACCTCTACCTTGACCTCCAAGGAACCTCCCTAAGTTCCCCCACTGTGGGATGAATGACGGCTCTCTTCATCTTTAGCTTCCTACGCAAAAAGGCCAATTAAAGGAAGCGTGATTGTTCCTTGTGGCAGATGGCCCACCGGGTCAGTGATAATGACAGGAATGTTTTTGGATGAAGGGATTTTTTTACTTTTGGAAAATTACAAGTGAGGTTGTTACATAAACAACGATCTTATTCTAACAATATATCTATCGTTCCAAAATCATCTATGATAAGTTCATAACAAGTCAACGCTGCAGTTGTACCTGACTCCTCAAACTCTTTGTACATGAGACCCCAGGTCTGCGTGATCCGCTGCAGACTCTCCTCCATGGCCTGGATGTCCATGTATGGACAGTTGCATTCTGGGAACTGTGGTTCACAGTGGCACCAGCAGTCGTTGTCTTTGCACATGAAGTCTCCCTCTCCGTTACACGCAATGTAGCTGAGGGCGGCCTGCACAAAGCTCTCCTGCAGGTAGTCTGGGAGGATCATCTGCAAACCTGAACAACAAAACACAAACAAAACACATGATTTTGACACACTGTATATAAAGTATATATATTCTCAAGTGTTCCTAAAAAGACTACATGCGGAAGAATGTGGATATTCCACTAGAGAATATTATATTGAGCTTAACATAGTGGTTGTTTTGGACCATTTCACCATTGTTGTCAAATTGCACGATAATTAGCTTTCCCTTTTGCTGACACTCTTTCCACTTATAAGGACTCTTTGTTCTGCATGCTGTTCAAAATTTTGGGATATGTGTTCCAGCTGATTAGTCCTAAGTAGTCTCTATTGCACCCACTATTTTAGTTTGCAGCCGCAGTTTATTACTGACGTTGATATATTATGTATACTATGTATGTGTATTGTACTGCAGACACACCTTGAATTAACTAGTCCGACAAACTAAAATCCAAGTCATTCATATATGTTCACTATAGCAACAGTTCTCACTTTTCTTCTCACTTTTCATCATCCTACAACACATTTCTGCATCGAACAGTGCAGTAATGAATCATTGATGCTCGCACCTTGCAGCTGGACCTTGTTCTCCGGACTCTGGACCAGGACAGAGCTGACAGTTTGAATTTCAGCTTTCGCTTCACTTGTCAAAAATCACAAAAAGCTTGTTTTTATAGGCATAATGAAACCAATTCCTTTCTGAATATGCTGTAGATTTAGGGGTGTTTGCACGTTGTGTGTGCGTGTGTCTAATTGTTGAGTTATTTTTGTTGAGTTATATTAAATAAGTAATGTTTTCTTTTTTCACATTTTTTGCATCAGTTTTTTTATTCATATACATGGATTATTTACTTTACAATATTGAAGATGAATTGTTATTAAAATATAAAAAACCCAATAATGTTGTTTTATTGTTGAAATGGAGCGGAGGATCGTTGGACCAAAAGTCTTTATTGTATTGTATCTTTTAGAAACATATTTTGTCAAATCAAATGTAAAGTCCCATGTAACGTGCTCTGGAACATACCCAGCTGAAGCATCCTCTCTTTTCACTTTCCATCACATCCAAATCATTCTTGACATTAATACCTGTTAGATTAGAGCCACTCATGTACCTATTCTGAAGACTTTCTCAACACAGAAACGCATTACCCTGGCGACGTCGCGTTGCCGCTCCGCTCTCTCCATCCTCTTGTCCTCCTCATTACTTCGAGCACCTGAAAAATAAGGCCATTTGTGTGACTGCGCCTCGTTCATTTGGATGTATGGTGCTGTCATGATGGGGCTATTAGAGAAAACATCTGTCAGCTGTGTGCGCGCTCAAATCCCACGGGACAAATACACGGAGAGCCGAGCTGTCGGACATGCTTTATTTAACGTTTCACCTTGTAAATCCGTGATGAATTTTGACGCAGAAATGTGCAATAGTGCTGCAAGAGTAATCACAATTCGCAATTAGCAAGTGGTTAATTTTGCAGTTGTTTGTGTTCCTTGATAAACTGAATGTTATGTTTCTGGCAGGTGTCTAGTTGTGTTACTGCACTGTAATAACAGTTCATGCTTTAACGACTTATTTTTGGAATATCTCAGTATTGATCTAAGTCAGGCATATCCAAACTCCTGCCTGTGGGCCAATTGCAGCCCGCTGTGTCATTGTACGTGGCCAAGTTAGACGTTGAGGTACTTCCACAATGTCATCCAGCCAACTTCAGCTCCACACACGTAGTCATATACCTTGTTGTGAAGCCCAGGACCAATAATAATACTGTATTGGTTTTATACAGCGCTTTGTCTGGACAGTCAGCTTTTGAAACATTTTTACTTATTCATTAAGTTAATACACAGTTGTGATAAAGTTCTATTGTAGCCATAGGGCCCTGACTCACAGGGCCCTGACTGACAGCGAGGCAACCAGTGTGTGCCATCGGCCCCTCTGACCATCATCAACCATTCACACAAGCACCAGACTTATTCCTCTTTTGGAATCCAGTCATTAAGGTTAGCTACTGATTTTTTTTGTTTTTTACTATATACCAGAATTCCACATTATGTCACTAATTGTTGTGTAATCAATATAAACCTATTCCCAGATCACCCCATTTCGCGTCAAAACAGTTTTACAAAATATGTTGGTGACCCCTGAACAAGTGGCCCTAAACAGTCCAGACACCCCTGATCTAAGATGTCTGAAAAGAAAGGAGTCCGGAGATTTCTGCATTAGAAATTGTTAATTAGAAATTCCATAAAGGCCAGACTCTCCCACCTCAGCTGTAGTTATCTGCAGTTCATCCAGAGTGATCATGGGCCTCTTGGCTGCATCTCTGATCAGTCTTCTCCTTGTTTGAGATGAAAGTTTGGAGGGACGGCCGGGTCTTGGTAGATTTGCAGTGGTCTGAAACTCCTTCCATTTCAATATAATTGCTTGCACAGTGCTCCTTGAGATGTTTAAAGCTTGGGAAATCTTTTTGTATCCAAATCCGGCTTTAAACTTCTCCACAACAGTATCCCGGACCTGCCTGGTGTGTTCCTTTGTCTTCATGGTTCTCTCTGTGCTTTAAACAGAACCCTGAGACTATCAAAGAGCAGGTGCATTTATACGGAGACTTGATTACACACAGGTGCATTCTATTTATCATCATCAGTCATTTAGGACAACATTGGATCATTCAAAGATCCTCACTGAACTTCTGGAGTGAGTTTGCTGCACTGAAAGTAAAGGGGCCGAATAATATTGCACGCCACACTTTTCAGTTTTTTATTTGTTAAAAATTTTAAATTATCCAATAAATTTTGTTCCACTTCACAATTGTGTCCCACTTGTTGTTGATTCATGACAAAAAAATTACATTTTATATCTTTATGTTTGAGCCTGAAATGTGGCAAAATGTTGAAAGGTTCAAGGGGGCCGAATACTTTCGCAAGGCACTGTATGTTTTTTGCATGTATTCAATATATGATGTGAACTAAATGCTCCCTCATCCTTGACATTTCGGACCATATATATATATATATATATATATATATATATATATATATATTGAAAACTGAATATGTATTTTGACTCTGTCCTTGCCCGTTATGGATTTGCTCCCTCTCCACTGTTGAAATGAAGCCATCCGGAAAAATCATTATTTACTTTTTTGACTAACTGAAACGAATTGTTCAACTAGTGATTTTGGCATCAATAAATGTAAAATATGGATCTGTGCTTGTTGTAACAATAATAATACAAAAGAACGTCCACCGCCACTGTACTGCTGCGTAGGTTTCCTCTGGGTGTACCACTAAAAACATGTACAATAGGTATAAATGAATGAGTGAGTGAATGGATGGTGTTGGTTGCGGGCTTTCATGCGTCAGTGTGGAGAGGATGGAAAAATATCTGAACTCTGGACATTGTAAAGCGCTTTGTACGTCCTTCTAAAATGCCCTATATAAGTAAATATAACTTACTTACTCTTTAGTTTCAATGAAAAACTTTGTGTCAGGAGAGACAGTGATGCCCTCAGCACAGAGCAGGGTTTGGGAGAGAGGGGTAATGTCAGAGAGTTTTTGGGCCGGTGTATGTGTGTATGTTCGGGTGTGTCTTATACCCCATGAATGCTTCGACCAACTCCTTTTCAAGCCTGCATTAGAGTAAGGATATGTGAAATTGTGTTCTGCAGGTTTGAAATAAATTGAATTAACTAACTAACTTTCATGTAAAAAGTTTTCTCACCTGACATTGCTTTGTGTTTGCTTGTCAGGGAGTTCGGTCGATGGAAGGTGAACAACTTGGCGGTAGAGCGCAGAGACTTCCTGTCCTCTCCTCTGCCCCTCACTCCGGAGTTCATCAGGAACATCCGCATGTTGGGCAGAAGACCGTCCACTCAGAGCATCACGGAGAATCTCATCCGCAAATACGGCACACACTTCCTGCTGTCGGCCACGCTGGGAGGTAAGATTGAGCTTCCCCTGCCGTGACAAATTGTGGCTTGTCACTTGTGGGATGGGAAATGAACAATGAACAGCAACATGTTGGAGAACTAAGGCTGACATAACCAAAGATAAAGTACAGGAAGCTTATAGTTGTCTCAGTGTGATGTGAAAATGCTATAGTTTTAGCATTGACAAGTGACTTCCAGTTTGCTTGCGGAAATAGAGTCTTGGCCGGTAGAGGAAATGTATTGGATTGTGAGAGACTCGGAGGCATTGAGTCTCCCACCATCCAACACATCCATGAACAGTACATTTATGGACATTTATTGAAATGTATGGACATTGGTCATCTTCCCCGTATGGAACAATGGCTCAATGTGATTTTTTTTAACCATTCCATTTCCTGTATTTGAACATATTTATTTATGATTTAGCACTATACAAGAATAAATTGAACATAGTGGGGATAATGCAGAATACAAACCATCATTCTGGATCCAAGGCTAGGAGATGACTGGCCCTGCAGACATAGTGACTGCTGTGTTGTGTTTAGTGGAGTCCTGACTGTACCGCTATGACCACAGGCTATAAATACTGCACTGAGGCCACAAGTTAATTTAATAACTCCCCACTTACATGGTGGAAGTCAACAATATCTGGTGACATAGCGCTAAATTAATTTAAGGTCAAGGTGCTCTATATTGTGCACTATATTGTCCACTTATGGGAAAATGTCCTCATTTGTCCCTAACTTCCAATGCCATAAGAGCAACCTGTCAGGAGCAGTGGTCACTTCAGGGATATCCAGTGAACAGTGATAACATGAAGGGTATACATGCCTTGCAAAATAATATATGTTATATTTCATGTGACAGACAATTATGAAGTGAGAGAAAATCTCCAACCTATAGCACGGGAGCCACCAGTAGCGCGCCACCCTCTTCACAGTATCTCGCCAGAGGATAATTTTTCATGCTTACAATATTGCATATCCTTGTTTTATGGGTATAAGACTGATTGTAAAAATGTCAAAGTTTTGCTAAATGATGTACAGAACATTGTGACAGTCGTGAAACAAGATTTACCAATGGAACAAATAATATTTGCCATACCATGCTTGACATAAGACTACAGCTGTTTCTTCCATTGGGAAATCCTTTATTTTTTCTTTTAAGAATGTCAAAATGTATTGAAATTAGGGTATAAACTATTACTACTACTATTTATTGTAGCACACGAATACATTGACCCTCTCTCAACTGTCTAAAGAAGTAGCTCAATGCCACTTTTGTCCTGGGGAAAAGGTTGGACACCACATAAAACACGTATAATTCTTTTTACAAATGACCACTGGATTTGAATAAAAAATTGTTCTGTGCACACTTTTTTCTGAGTGACACGAGGGTCTTTAGAAGTTACCTGATGATTGTGGGTGTTTATATCTGCAGTGGGTTTCAATGACATTGGCTTAAAGCACATGTGACGTGGGAATAAACAGTAGCACGTTTATAGTCTTAGCTCCTTCACAAAGTGAATAAGAAAAGCCCAGGGCATCTCTGTCCTCTGTTTGAAAAGCGTGAAGTTACGAGTTTCTGTCCATGTTGCTCTAAATCAGGCAGACTGCAGAAAACAGGTTTGCAAAAGTTAACACAAGAACTTAGTCAATCGGACATCTCTGCGTGTGCACCTTTTTTGTCTTCATAACTTAGTTACTTTTTCTGTCTCTGTGCAGTTTATTTTTATGAAATTATCTTTCATTTTTGAAATGATTGTATTTCTATCTATTACTTAAATGTCGCTGTTTTCATGTGCTTTCTTTCTATGGCAGTAGAAATGAGCTAGTTCTGGACTGCTTCTGGTTCAGTCTGGTTTTCCAGTAGAGAAACGAAAGTGTCAGTTACTATAGCAACACATGGTTTACTGTCAACAGTTAGCATGTGGTTTTTAGCAAAAGCCTTTCCACAAACTGTTTTGGCTTCATTTCAAGTTATATTCACCAGTTTTTGCACTTATTACAAGTGAGTAAATCTAAACACATTATAAATTGATAACCTAATTGCTAAACATCAATCTGGAGACAAACTAAAAATATTTGGGAAAAGTTCTAGGTGTTCTAGTAGTTTCATGATTGTGGGAGTCCTATGGTGTAAAAATGCTCCAACTCGCACTGTTACATATCATGGTGCATTCATAAAACATGTTTTCCTGAAAACGTGTTCGATAAGTCCTGGCATGTGGGTAAAGGGGTTGTAATCAGGCCTAAAATGTTAAGCCCTTAATTGTTGTATTACTGTTGAATGTCCTGGATCATCACCACTGTCCTTAGACCCTCCTGCATCAGCAAGGAATTCTGTCCTAACTCGACCAGCAACATTTTTTTCCAGGCTAGGACCCGGCATGATGTTTTTAGTCCGTGTGCAATGCCTCTGATCTTCTGTGCGCACTGCTGGCAGGAAGTAAACCCGATGTCCACGGAACACGCATCAGAACCATGATCCCGTCTGTCTTTGCATTTGTGAGCGCTACCGGGCGTCTCGTGAGGCAGATCAGTCTCAGAGTCCTGTCCGCGGCACCTGTGTCTTTCCGTAATTGCGTTTCCCCATTCAGCTTGTATCTTGTGGATCAGTAGGATTTACACTTAATACGTCTCTGCCGCTTAACAAACACGTTTATATGGATGGTATCACTTAACCTCATCATGTTGTCTGCGTGAGGATTTTTAAGTGATACATTTGATCCAGGTCCGGCCTTCGCATTGGTCCTGTGTGGACGGAGGAGAGAGACATTTGAGAGGCCGCAAACAGGAATGGGGCAATGCGAAGGACATATCATTTAATTATTGTTAGTTTTAGGCATATTCATTTGTAAAAAAGAAAAGAAAAAGAGTACACTTAGTTAAAATCCTACGTGCATTTCTTGAACGCTTTAACCCTTAAAAGACGATGCCATCGCCGACGATGGTGGCACACATGTTTTACAAATGATCAATTTACTCACGAACGGTGAACGCTAGCGACTTACTTTTTTTTTATCTCCGTGAAGTACACATTCCAGCCTTTCCGAAACTGCCTTCGCTTTGTCTCTGCTACATACGGGGGATAAACTACGTGTGTATGAAAGTCAGTCCCCCAAACGGATCTTCAAGCGGTGCCCCGTGAGCCAGGCACAGCCGCATCTAAAGTTGTTTACACACACGGGGACTCAGACAAAGACTGTCAGAGAGTTCGCATTATTGAGAATAGACAATAATAAATACAGTAAAATGATATTATGTGTATATACCGTATTGGTAACGCTTTATATTAAGGTGTGCTTGTTAAGTATTAATAAGGTATTAATAGACATTAGCAACATGCTTATATATTGCTTATATGTACTTATGAACATATTAATAAGCTGCTCATTTCACTATTCTCTAAATGATGTTGTTCTAGTTATGCTTTTAAGCATTTAATAAGTAATTAGTAAGATACTTATTAAAGGAGGAATATGTTTATAAATATATGAATAAGCTGCTTATTAAACTATTATCGATACCATGTTAAAGCTGCACCAACTGACTTTATTTTCGTATTCATTACGAAAATGCTATCCATGTCCATGTAGTGCATTGGGATATACGTCCTTTTGAAGAATAATTAGCGCAGATTTGTGCTGGCGTGACATTATATTTTAGATCGAGTTTTGATGAAACAAGGAAGAGAATGTGTTTCGGGTCGCAGATTGTGACCAATCACAGCGGACCACTGGCCCCCACTTTCGTGAGAAATCTACAGGTCCGTTAGCATAGACGGCTGAGTTAGCACAACAAGCCGAGGAGCTAACCTGAAGCTTCGTGTCTTCATCACCGGTCACTGCTTACACAGCGAAACAGCCATCCAAAAGAAAGTCCCGTTCCTCCGCGCTTCCCGGTTCTATCGTTTTATGGTCACGCCATCCACGTGCAAATCCATATTCATGTATTATCCATATTGGGAGACACTAGCTCCGTCCCAACAGTGTGTGTGTGTGGGGGGCGATAGCTTCGTGGGTGCGGGGAGGGGAGGTGAAAGAGAGAGGCCAGCGAGTCTGCGGCTTCAAAATCCCAAAGTCAGTTAGTGCAGCTTTAATAGGCCACTAACAATATGCCTATAAAGATATTAATACGCTGCTTATTAATAGGCAATAGTGGTAATAGGCCACTAAAATATGCGTTAATAAACTGCTTATAACACTATTTTGCAGTACCCTAATCTAAAGCAAGGAGTATTTTTGTTAATGCAGAATAAAACACAACAATGATCTAAGATGTTTTTATTTATTCAAACAGCAACAATTACTGTCTAAATGAAAAAAAAAATCAAAATGAAGTTTGTGCCAAAAGTTTGTTAGTAACTTCAAGGAGCCATGATGCCCCCACTCATGCTCCGACCTGCTCTGTTCATGAATTTGGCTTTGGCAAAACAGTGAATCAGCTGACTTCACGAGCCTGAGAGATTAGCGGAACTCGCCTATTTTTGGGCATCGTCTGGTCCTCCCGGTTCTGCGCAGTGGACGAGCTCCCATTATGCTTTGCGCCAAATACGCTTGCGTGGCTGTCATGCACGTGCACAGAGGGGCAGCTCTGACCAATCAGAGCTGCTGATCAGAGCGACAGTTAGAGCGAGAGCCAGACGAGTAGAGTTTGTGGCAGTAAAATGTGGATTTAAAGGACAACTCACCCTCAAATCCACTTTTTTTTGCTTATGAACGGTATAAATGAGTGTCCAATAGTGTTGTCTACATATCCTGGTCATAATTTTGTCACTTTGGTGCAAATTAGTTGAAAGTTAAACTTTCTGCCTAAAACCATCTGTGAGGCGCCATCTGCTGGCGACCTGTATTACTACATTTGAATTTTGAATCTGGCGCCTGAGACCTGACATCAGCAGCCCCCCGCCCAGAGCTATATAAACGGCCCAGTCTCGTTCACGCCCCCTTTAGTCCTCCAGGCTACGCCCATTTAGAGGAAGATTTGAACAGGAAATGTGAGTGACGCAAGCTCCGAGGAGCGGGGGTGAGAACCACTTTATAGAAAACTGAAGGATTTAAGAAGAAAATAAGTTCAGGATGACAAGGGACACTAAAATCCCCCGAAAATCCGAACTTTATGAAAGCTGTGGGTTCTCTGTTAGGTTCTCTGTCAGCTGAGGTCGAGCTGTTTTAATTTACATTGAGTTCTATGGGACTTTTTCTGGGTAGCCCTTGTGAATTTAGTCTACAGTACCACAGCGCCCCCTGTGCCCATGGGTGGGACAGCTATAAGCTAGGAAAACACTATCCAGTTATTATTATAGTTCCATGGTTGTGCCAGAGGTGCGTTGTATACATGGAGCTATTATAATAACTGGATAGGGTATTACTAGCTTGTAGCTCGGGGGATTCTCGTGGTACTGCAGACTAAATTCACGTGGGCTACCCAGAAATTGTCCCATAGAACTCAATTTAAACTAAAACAGCTCAACCTCAGCTGACAGAGAACCTACAGCTTTCATAAAGGTCGGATTTTGTGGGGATTTTAGTGTCCCCTGTCATCCTGAACTTTTTTTCTTATTAAATCCTTCAGTTTTCTTTAAATCCAAATTTTACTGCCACAAACTCTACTCGTCTGGCTCTTACTCCCGCTCTAACTCTCGCTCTGATCAGCAGCTCTGATTGGTCAGAGCTGCCCCTCTGTGCACGTGTATGACAGCCACACACGCATATTTGGCGCAAAGCATAATGGGAGCTCGTCCACTGCGCAGAACCGGGAGGACCAGACGATGCCCAAAAATAGGCGAGTTCCGCTAATCTCTCAGGCTCGTGAAGTCAGTTGATTCACTGTTTTGCCAAAGCCAAATTCAAGCAGGTCGGAGCATGAGTGGGGGCATCATGGCTCCTTGAAGTTACTAACAAACTTTTGGCACAAACTTAATTTTGATATATTTTTTCATTTAGACTTTAATTGTTGCTGTTTGAATAAATAAAAACAAACAGATCATTGTTGTGTTTTATTCTGCATTAACAAAAATGCTCCTCGCTTTAGATTAGGGTACTGCAAAATAGTGTAATAAGCAGTTTATTAACGCATATTTTTAGTGGCCTATTACCACTATTGCCTATTAATAAGCAGCTTATTAATATCTTTATAGGCATATTGTTAGTGGCCTATTAACATGGTATCGATAATAGTTTAATAAGCAGCTTATTCATATATTTATAAACATATTCCTCCTTTAATAAGTATCTTACTAATTACTTATGCTTAAAAGCATATAACTAGAACAACATCATTTAGAGAATAGTGAAATGAGCAGCTTATTAATATGTTTATAAGTACATATAAGCAATCTATAAGCATGTTGCTAATGTCTTAATACCTTATTAATACTTAACAAGCACACTTTAATATAAAGCGTTACCAATGTATTTGTATATATAAATTAGATGTTTTTGTTTTTTTTGTCTTAGTTTCTTTTGTTTTACATATTTTACAGCTGTGATACAGAAGCAACCACAGCCTCATAGACAAACTGCTTGAAGAAGGGCATCAGGAGTACAGCATTTTTGGCTTTTATAGAGGAATTTTGTAAAAAGTATAATAGTTACGGATTCAAATTTTTTCCCCATTTTTTCTTCTCCCTGTTTCTTCGTGGTTTGATTTTGGATTTCTGTTACTGTTTATCCTGGATTTTGTTTAGTTTTTTGTTTTGTTTATTACATCTTTTTTTTTTGTGAGAGCACAAATGCAGGATTGCCAAAAAAACAAAAAAGATGTAATAAACAAAACAAAAAACTAAACAAAATCCAGGAAACAGGGAGAAGAATACAATGGACCAACAACAAGAACAATATGTGACCGATAGTAAGTATGTAATGTATATTTATCTAACGCAATTTACAGACCAAGGTCACACGAAACGCCTCAGATAGTTCCGATATTGTTCCATTCCCTCCACACACGGTGATGACAGAAGGGTACAATAGGGGAGGTCGCAACAGGGAATCCACTGCACAGACAAGTAACACTCAAAGAACCAAGATATCAAAATCCGACCAGGTAAAAGTAATCAAAAAGTCCACATCATGACAGTGCAGCGAATAGAAAAGCATTCACGCTCAATGGCCTCACTTGCCCAAACTCGGACCGGCCCAAACCCGACAGATCCCGTCGTGTCCTGTCAGGCTCAGGCCGAGATCTTCAGCTCCAGTGGGTATTGCTGTGAACACTGTGACACAGGTGACATCAATAGATCTCAAATACTGGTGTCCTGCTCTGAAGTGGGGGAGGCCAGAGAGGGACTCAGGGGAATGGGCAACAACAGAAAAACAAAGGCTGCCTGTATTTCAGGTCTCTGTATGGTGTGTCCGAGGGTACTGGCCGTGCCACTTGACCCAGTTTTGGAGAGTGCAGCTGATGGGAAAGGGTAATAACCAGCTCTTATCAAAAATGATTGCTAATTGATCCAATCGGTTTTAAAAATGCACAAAGAATCAACCAACCAAACCAACATTTATTGTTAAAAATATTTAAGTCCCTTTAACAATTTTCTACCACTTTTGAGAGAAACAAAACATACCCAATATATGGCATTCATACTACATTTTTGCTCTTTATTTTGCAGTACAATGGAACTATATTGTTAGCTTTTTAGAATGATCAATTTTATTTTTTATTTTCGCTGCTACTGGACATTTCAATTTCTCCTATGGGGATTACTAAAGTATCTATATATCTATATGTGTATGTGCTATGAATACATTTCTCCTACGGGGGATCAACAAAGTATCTATCTGTCTAAAGTGGCTTAGACAATAAAAGCTGCGAAAGAAGAAGTCACGGCAACTATGCTCACATTTACCACAACCAGACTCTGGGCTCAAACACATGAGTACAGATGTTTCTTTTCTTTTTTCATATCCTCTGTCGTAGAGATGAACTGTTTTGAACACAATGAAATACACAATCTGCAAATTAGATGTGGGATGTACTTGGATCAGGTGGTGTGGTTTAATAGACTCTATTGGGATACCTGCAGCACGTCCGCCTCAGAGTCCAGGTCAGTCTAACATACTGTAGCTTGTTAGTTTTAATCACTTTCCCGGACACCTATTTGTGTGTGAGTGTACCTAAAACAAATATCATATTATAACTGAAAGCAACTTTATGAAGAATATATCCAAACATTTAGGGCGCTTTCACTCAGTCACTAGTTTGGTCAGCTTGAAGGAGCTGGCGACGTGATAGAGGCGAGGCTGGGCTGTGTGAACACAAAAACAACATTAATGTTGCATTTTAGGATGCAGTAAACGGACGTTCAGAGAGGCTCTGCAAGAGGAGTTTTCAGAGTCTGCTGCGGGGCAAGTGTGCTGTGAATGTGGCCGAATTCAAGCCGCATCCGGATACATACAAATGCATCCTTCCTCATACTTCCTTGTTCTACCATCATATCTGTATTGACTATTCTAGCATTTGATTTTGGTCCAAAGTCTTGAATATAACTTAAATTTAAGCGGTTATATACAGACATTCTCTCCCAAAAGGACCATCTTTAAGGGAAGGTTTATTAGTTTTGCTGTACTCGAATAAGCTGCCCCAGTGTTCAGCTACAGTGGCCTGCAAGTAAAAAAAAAAATAAATAAACACATGCATTTGAATTCACTCCTCTTACTAAAGTGCACTTCTTATGTTGATGAAAGCTTTTAGCATCTGCCCTTATGGAAAACAGATGCACAATAACTCAGCTCTTGGCCGCGGAATAATAACCATTTGAGAACATGGCATTGTGCTTTAAAGACGCAGGAATTAATGGAGAAAGCATCGCTCTAAGCACCAAGGCCTTTTCGATATTTTAATGACTGGATGAGCTAAAAGCCAGAGAGTGAAGAAGGGGGGCGGGAGGAAGAGGAGGAGGAAGGCTTTTGGGTGTAGGAGGGAGGAGACCGGAGAGGAGGAAGAAACCTAGTGTAGGAGGAAGGAGAGAAGATATTCCATTGTAAGAGAGATAGAGGGTTAGGACCAATGAGGGCGGGTCCCAGCTCAAAAAGGTCCATGAGTCGCACTCCTTGCCTGTGGTGGTGTACCAGGAACAGAATAATCCATTGAATTATAATTTATCTTGTTTACTTTTGAAAACTGCTTTACAGGATGGTCCAAAAGTTGGCTCCTGGCTCAACGCTACGTTTCAGACGTGTGTCAATGCTGAGGGGAGTTTTTATTTTTATTTTTTTGTACCAGCCGAGCCGAGTTTAGCCACTGTGGACTTGTGAATGCACTCGTTAAATGAATGGAGATTAATGCGTTTATTCCAGTGGGGGAGGGTCCCAGCTCAAGTGGCCAAAATGACGTGCGCTGACGTGCTTGCAATACCACCCCGGGCCGATGGGGGTGGACCCAGAAGTAGAATTGGCCAATGCTAACATATAGCATTGGCAGACCTCTCAAAAACGTCTTTACAGGATGGACCAAAAGTTGGCTCTTGGCCCAAAGCTCCGTTGCACATGTGTGTCAATGCTGAGGGGGGTGGATTTTTTTGGTCCACTCTAGTTTACTTGCTGTGAATTTTTGAAGTCTCTCGTTCAAATGAATGGAGCTACGCCGGCTGACGCATGCGCAGATGCGTTTTTTCACAATTTTCTTGTGGGCGGGACCACTCGCGGCCATTTTGGATAGCTCCAGTAGAGCACATTTTTTGGCCCATTAGTTTGAACGGCGGAGATAGGCGTGACTCTGTCTGTTAATATAAACAGTCTATGGTTTATTCATGACACATACTGTAAGTTTCAACGACGGAGATAGACGTCACTATGACTGTTATTAATTACAGTCTATGGTTAGGACTAGTTTGGGAGATGGGGGAGACTAGTATAGGAGGGAGGAAAAGAGGGTGTAAGAAGAGCAATGTAGGAGGTAGAAAGAAGACTGGTGTAAGAGGGAGGAGGAAACATAGTGTAGGAGACAGCAGATGAGGGATACTAGAATGTAAGTGTAGAGTGGCAGAAGGAAGAGAACTTGTGTAGGAGACTAGTGTAAGAAGGAAGGAGGAAGTCTAGTGAAAGTTAAAGTAAGACTTGTGCAGGAGGGAGGAGACATGTGTAAAGCAGGTTAAATGTAATGGCTGTTGTGTTGAGCTTTGGCCACTGATGCTAAAGTAGATTCCTGTTCATTTGCATTTTCAGGAAACACCCATGTTTTCTGAATATCCATCCATCCATCCATTTTCTACCCTTTAATCCATTTCTGGGTCAGGGGGGTGGCAGTCAGAGATGCCACCCAAGTCTCATAGCACCAGCCCCTCACTGACCCTCTGCAGGTGGTGAGTCCACAGGAGCTGAGATCTTCCAGCGGGGGCTTTGGGCAAAGTGGGGTTAAGTGTCTTGCCCAAGGACACAACAACAGCAGTCATCAGTGGGAGTCGGTGGAGAAGGTGTAGAGGTGGGAATTGAACCCACACCCTAACCCTAACCCTAACCCCACACCCAAACTGAGCTACTGTCTGAATAGTTCAGAATAAAGAAAGCTTAACTTAGGCCTTCCATTTTACTATGAATATTATTTTCGGCATAAATTATGTAGATATTTCTTTATAAAAAGATGAATTTAAAGCCTTAAGCTATATTGAGATATATATATATTGTATTTTGTTTTACTTGTAATATTTGGATATTTATTATATGACTTGGATCAAACGCGCAATCTGATTGGCTGATTTGCGGTCTGATATTTTCCCATCTCGGACGGTTACCATGACAATTGCTCCGCAGCGCGTATCAAAATTGATATCTTTCCTTGGTAAAAAATAAATAATGAGTGACGACTGGGAGCATTCTCCCAGAGAATTTTATTATCAGGACAAGTTCGAAGGAAGGCCAGAGGAAGTAATAACAGCAAATAACGACAAAAATACTACTCCTAACAGTCAAGAGATTGACAACTTTCGTTACAGACAGAAAGCTAAAAACAAGATTATTGCACAGACCTCGCCACACTTGTCAACAAGTATCATACATGTTGACAAGTGTCATACATGTTGACAAGTATCATACATGTTGACAAGTGTCATACATGTCAATAAATGTCATACATTTTGATAAATGTCATACATGATGGCAAATGTCATACTTGTTGATAAATGTCATACTTGTTGATGTAATGTAATACGTGTTGTAGAATGTCAGATTTTTACGCCCAAAATGTGTTTGGTCTGAGCGCAGCATTACCCGTTAGGGGCCTAGATATAAACCAGTTTTTCTCCTTCTGTGCTTCTAACACGGGTATGCTAACGCAGGTATGCGTCCACCGTCACAGGGAAACTGGCAGATGAGTTAGTATCAGGTCATTGTTCAAACATAAAGATTATTAAAGATTACCTGAAGGTTTGTGGCTCCAACCCGTGGTGACCCCAGGACCTCATGATGCTCAGGGACTAGAGCCTGCGGAGAAACAGAGACGAGAACCAAACACAACAAAACTATCTTTGTTCTTTTAACAAATCATGCACCGATAATAATGTTCCAATAACTCTTGATTTCTTAGTCTATGACCTTTGCAGATTTGAAATACACCTTAACCAACCTAAAGCTCGAGCCTTAGACTTTATGTAGATATACACTAGAATCATGTGTTTTAGTCTCGCCTAAAAGAACACGTTTATAAAAACCTTGTTTAATGAAAGTAATGACACGCAGCTAAAACATGGTTTCTCTCTCTTTACGTCACTTGAAGTCTTTAAGTCTCTCTTTACGTCACTTTAAGTCTTTAAGTCTCTCTTTACGTCACTTTAAGTCTTTAAGTCTCTCTTTACGTCACTTTAAGTCTTTAAGTCTCTCTTTACATCACTTTAGGTCTTTAAGTCTCTCTTTACGTCACTTTAAGTCTTTAAGTCTCTCTTTACGTCACTTAAAGTGAAGTAAAGAGAGACTTAAAGACTTTAAGTCCCTCTTTACGTCACTTTAAGTCTTTAAGTCCCTCTTTACGTCACTTTAAGACTTTAAGTCCCTCTTTACGTCACTTTAAGACTTTAAGTCTCTCTTTAAAAGCTATCGTGTTTTGGAAACCAAAACAAATGTACTTTGACAAACTGAACTCTGAACTCTGGGTCGTTATTCATTCATAGTTTATTTAGTTGGAACAGTACATGTCGATGATCACTCCAGTACCTTGGAATAATTTCAATCCGCTGTCCCACATTCGCTCTCACAAACACTCACTCATTCACCCTGACCTATTGTACATGTTTTTTAGTGGTAGGGGAAACCGGAGTACCCGGAGGAAACCTACGCAGACACGGGGAGAACATGCAAACTCCACTCAGAAAGGCCCTGTTCCGACCAGTATTCAAAACCAGGACCTTCTTGCTGAGAGGCAAGAGTGCTAACCACTCTGCCACCGTGCTGCCCCGATGGTCGTTGTGAGAATATTCACTTGTGTAGCACTGCTTGTTCTGCATGAGACACACGTTGTTGTGTTGCTGTGGATTAACACACATGCAGCAACCAATCACAGAGCAGCAAAGTGATCACAGGGACACGAGCCAATCAGAGAAAGAGAAACCCAAAAGGACGAGGACTGAACCAGGACTGGCCTAGAACACGACCGGGATTAAACCAGGACTAAACTTAAACTAAACCAGAATCAAACCAGGGCGAAACAGGACCAAACCAGCACTAGACCAGGAACAAACCAGGTATAAACCAGCACTAGACCAGGAACAAACCAGGTATAAACCAGCACTAGACCAGGAACAAACCAGGTATAAACCAGTACTAGACCAGGAACAAACCAGGAACAAACCAGGAACAAACCAGGAATAAACCAGGAATAAACCAGGACTAGACTAGGACTAGACTAGGACTAGACCAGGAACAAACCAGGAACAAACCAGGAACAAACCAGGAATAAACCAGGAATAAACCAGGACTAGACTAGGACTAGACCAGGAACAAACCAGGAACAAACCAGAAATAAACCAGGACTAGACCAGGACTAAACCAGGAATAAACCAGGAATAGACCAGGAAGCAACCAGGATTAAACCAGGAACAAACCAGGATTAAACCAGGACTAAACCAGGACTAAACCAGGATTAAACAAGGACTAGACCTAAACTAAACCAGGACCAAAACAGGATCAAACCAGGACTAAACCAGGAATAAACCAGGAATAAACCGGGAATAGACCAGGAATGAACCAGGAACAAACCAGGAACAAACCAGGAATAAACCAGGAATAGACCACGAACAAACCAGGAATAAACCAGGACTAGACCAGGACTAAACCAGGAATAAACTAGGACTAGACCAGGAACAAACCAGGAACAAACCAGGAATAAACAAGGACTAGACCAGGACTAGACCAGGACTAGACCAGGAACAAACCAGTAATAAACCAGGACTAAACCAGGACTAGACCAGGACCAAACCAGGATCAAACCAGGATTTGCGAAGACTAGAACAGGACTAAACCAGGCCCAAAACTAGAATAAACCAGGATTAGAAAAGGACAAAACCAGGAAAAAACAGGACAAAACCAGGACTAGACCAAGACTAAACCAGGATTCAACCAGGACTAGACTGGGGCTAGAACAGGACTAGAAAAGGACTAAACCAGGATTAAATCGGGACTAAATCGGGACTAAATCGGGACTACAACAGGACTAAACCAGGACTCGACTAGGATTAAACCAGGACTAAACCAGGACTAGAGAAGGATTAAACTAGGATTAAACCAGGTGTGACTGTGGAGGACAAAGTGCTGCTAACTGACTATGAACAAGTGCTTCTAACTGACTGTGAACAAGTGCTGCTAACTGACTGTGAACAAGTGCTGCTAACTGACTGTGAACAAGTGCTGCTAACTGACTGTGAACAAGTGCTGCTAACTGACTGTGAACAAGTGCTGCTAACTGACTGTGAACAAGTGCTGCTAACTGACTGTGAACAAGTGCTGCTAACTGCCTGAACAAGTGCTAACGAGACTGTACGGTGTTTCTGCGACACTCGAACCGACTGTAGTGGACGTTACCCCCATGTTTCCCCCCCCTTACAGACCCTCTCAGAGGTAGGTGAGGATATAGGCCTCTCCCTGAGGCCACACCTACCCTGAAGATGCCCCCACCTTACAGACCCTCTCGGAGGGAAGTGAGGATGTAGGCCTCCCTCTCCCTGAGGCCACACGTACCCTCACGTTGCCCCCCCCCCCCCCCCCCCCCCTTAGAGACCCTCTCAGAGGTAGGTGAGGATGTAGGCCTCCCTCTCCCTGAGGCCACACCTACCCTCAAGTTCCCCCTACCTTACATACCCTCTTGGAGGTAGGTGAGGATGTAGGCCTCTCCCTGAGGCCACACCTACCCTCAAGATGCCCCCACCTTACAGACCCTCTCGGAGGGAGGTGAGGATGTAGGCCTCTCCCTGAGGCCACACCTTCCCTCAAGTTGCCCCCCCCATACAGACCCTCTCGGAGGGAAGTGAGGATGTAGGCCTTCCTCTCCCTGAGGCCACACCTACCCTCAAGTTGCCCCCACCTTACAGACCCTCTCGGCGGTAGTGAGGATGTAGGCCTCTCCCTGAGGCCACACCTACCCTCAAGTTGCCCCCCCCATACAGACCCTCTCGGAGGTAGGTGAGGATGTAGGCTTCCCTCTCCCTGAGGCCACACACCGTCTTCCTGTCGGTCTGGGACACCGTCCTATCATTGTAGGTCAACCATGGCTCTTTGGCCCCGCCCTCAACAAGACAAACCTGAACTTTCTGTAGAATCTCTGAGAATCCTATTATCGTACCTGAATTAGTGGACGGTCCCAAATGAGAAATTACGTTCACCAGATTGAACTGTGCTGTGTCCTGAAAAAAAAGAGCATTATACATTTGAGGCATAATATAAGGAACATATGCACTCTTTGTTCTGTAGATTCACTACAGCACTTTTTTCAGTCAATTCTCACCTGTTTGGATTTGACGACAATCCTCTTGTCCAGTTTGACCTTGTATTTGAGTTTTTGCATATTCCAGTTGTGGTCATATGCAAACCTCTTGAGGTGGAGGATTAGGACACTGAATAAAGAAATAACGTTAAAGTTGCTTCAGGTATTCGTTGATGATGTTGAGACTTTGGCAGAGTTGCAAAGGCTGCAGTCATCCCAGAAAGTCTGCCTTCACACCCACATCTGAACTCCAGCTCTGTTTCCTGAAAGGAACTTATTGGATTATTTTTCTGATGCTGAACAAACACAGGGGTTTAATACTGTCATGTTTAGCACATACCTTTAAATGGTTCTGCAGGAGTTCGTCTACAGACCTATCAGGAAGCAGGTCCAGGGAGAGGATGGTAAAGGTCTCCTGCCTCGAGGACCCCTGACCGCAGCTGACAGACACAACATGAGAAAGTTAGACAGTAGTCATCGAGTTTCATCTAAATGTTAAAGCAATGGACTCAGAACATGTTTACACCATGAGACTGAAGCTCCATCAGCGACATAAGGAACTCATGGACATCCTGCCAGTGAAAAATCAAACTCAGTCAGACTCATGGAGGGTTAAACAGACAATACTTTCACATTACGGATGAAGCAAAGGAGAAGATGGATTCACCTGCTGCTCTGAGCCTCCAAACATGGGAGCAGAGACCGCCACAGTCTGCCTGAAGCTCTGCACCAGCGTCGTCATGCACACAGAGGCCTCTGTGTAGGGGGCTTCTGCCAGGTCATGGATGTTCCTGTGGGGACAGGACACGTTAACTACACATCTACAGGTACAAACTTGGCTGTAAATACAATCCCAGCTTTAGTCCAAACAGCTGCTCCTTACCTCAGCAGCTCTGCTTCCTCGCAGTGAGCCCAAACAGTCGCCTGAGCGCTGAGCGTGGACATGACAGGTTCTGCTGTCCTCAGCAGCTGTACAACGGCGTTCTGGTAACACCAGTAAGCACCGTTTGGGAGTCTGCAAATACACAATGGATCATTGACCTGTGACACCATCACCTTACTGTCCTTCATCATGTGGTCCATACTCACCCACAGTTTTCCAAGTTCAGCCTTCTTTTTCTGGACCTTCCGGCATCACCCACAAGCTCAAGGTCGGTCTCAGAGAGGACCTGTACCGAGGTCATTGGCTCCCCCATGGAGAGGTGCGCAGGGAGAGGGTTGGGCTCCTCATCCTCCTCATCCTCATCCTCGGTGTCTGTCGTCTGGTCCCAAATTATTGACTGGACGAAAGTATTGGTCTGGTCCTCCTCTGTGGTCTGGTCCTCTTCTATGGTGGTGCTCTCTGTGGTCGGCCTCTTCTGTGGTCTGGTCTCTTCTGTGTCTGGTCTCTCTGTGGTGGTGCTCCTCTGTGGTCAGGGGTCTGGCCAGGGAGCAGCACATCCAGGTCTTTGGGGACAGACTCTGACAGGGCCTCGTCCATGTGGGGCAGACCATCCTCCTCTGGGGTCTCCTCTATAAGTGTGAGGGGGGCGGGGGAAGGAGGCGTGGACAGTGGCTGGGCTCTGGAGCTGGAAAAGGCAACACAAACATTAATATTAGGACTTTCAGCAGAGAACCTTGAAGGCTCTGAGAGGAAGATGTGGATTACCGTGGTGCTGGTGTGGCCGGCTGTTCCACCGGAGAAGGAGCCACTCTGTGCGTCCTCTGATTGAGAAGAGAGAAGTTTACACACATTCAATATTTACAACCACAGCATCACACCATGTGTCCTACTTACCCTGAAGCTCCTGGTGAGCCAGGAAAAACCGTGGGCAGACCTTGCACCACTGAAAAGATAAATTTACAATGAGTTTGATGATGAAATAAAAGCATATTGAACAGAGAGGAGGCTGTTCTTACCGGCGGAGATGCTGCAGACTTTGGTTTTGTTACTGCGGCACATGGCAAAACATGCGCCGCAACCAAACATATCTGCTGTGCTTTGGTCGAGGGGCGCTGTGGCAGAAAAACACACCATTAGGTCCAATCCCACAGTTCAGAAAGACTCAGATATGAATTTGAGTGTTTTGTGTGAATAAACAACTTCCACATGTTTAGTACCTTTGTGCCTCACTGGGGGCGCTCTCCCTCTGGGAATCCTGTGCTGTGGATTTCTGATGAAACAAAAAAGATCCAACATGAACTTTACAAACCAAATAAACGACAAAGATCCAGGGGTCAATCATGTCACGAACACTTATATTTAACTTAATGACACTTTATTCATGAAGACTTTTCTGAGTCAGGGACATGTCACACATTTGTCATGTGTTTAATGATATATGTTATACATATTTATATATTTATATATGAAATACAGTCAGAGATGGTTCACAAAGCCCCAACATGAGAATGATTATTAAAACACTTTAAAAACTGGGTCGACTCCAAGGCCCCGTGTTTGTGTAAATATTCTCTTCAGAGACCACCTCTGAACTGCACTGACCCACGTCAAGCTAATAGCATCGCTAACCAACGGTGCAGAACTAAATAACCAAACACCGACTCATGGTTTGAAAAGATAAACTTAAACTAAAGATAAAATAAGCTTCATCTTGAACTTTTTACAGTTTTGTTGCATTTTAATAATTAGTTATCTACTTTGAGAGTCATATCTCTAAGTTAACAGTCCAAACACATCAAGCTAATAGCATCGGTTAATGCAGAATAACTAAACAACCAAACAGCTACTCACCTCAGGCGTTTGCAAACAACAAAACATGTTAAACTGTGTTTTGTCACGAGCTCAAGAAAATGTGTGTCTCAAAAACTGAAGAAACCATGAAATTAACCAAAGTCTGGTCTGGCCTCAAGTTCTCAGATCGGGTTCTATAGAAAGAGACAGAACGTGGTCGCCGTGGAGACGAGTTCTATAGCGGCATTTTAGAGGGTTCTGATCAGATTAAAGATGAGGTCGTTAAGGAGCGACAGAAACCATGGCAACAGTTTGAAATACCCAAAATGAGAGATTTGTGTTTAATTTGCAATCTGGAACTTTAGAGAACAAACAGAAGACCAGATGGCGAGATTATGTGAAACCTCTTGTGCACGCCTATAATTGCACACGCAATGAGGTAACTGGCTTCACGCCTTATGAACTCATGTTTGGCAGAACACCAGGACTCCCAGTTGATTTGGCTTTTGGTCTTCCTGTTCGTGAGAAGCCAACTTCTTCACATACAGAATATGTCAAAAGTTTGAAGTCTCGTCTCAAAGAGAGTTATCAATTAGCCTCTCGAAGTGCACAGAAGTCAGCTGATCGGAATAAAGCTCGATTTGACCGACGTGTAACTCCTTGCAAGCTGGACATGGGAGATAGAGTTCTGGTTCGCAGTGTCCGGATCCGAGGGAAACACAAATTGGAGGACAAGTGGGAATCTGACGTCTATGTAGTCATTAAATGTGCTGGAGATCTTCCCGTGTACACAGTGAAGCCAGAGACCAAGGATGGACCAACTCGCACCCTTCATAGAGATCTGCTCCTTCCCTGTGGGTTCCTCCCAGCTGCACCTTCTCGAGGCATTTCACCCGCTGCTCCTGTCCGAAAACATCAGACCCGCAGTCAAGCCTCACCTGAACTAGCTGACCCATACTTCTCTGATGATGACGACAGTCCTCCTTTCATCTCAATCAGTATAGTGGAATTTCCTGAAACTATTTCTAGTGTTCAACCCAGCCACAGTCACACTCTTGATGTTGAGCAGTCCGACATCCCTCTGGATCCAGCTTTAGCCACAAGAGTTGACGAGATTCCCAATCCTCCTGTTGAGCCTTCTCAAGAAATGGTTCCAGAGTCTAGCCATGAACCTGAGGCTACATTGCTATTGGACAATGAGAGATCTGTTGAAGCTGAAGATAAATTACCTATCCACCTTACCGATCCTTACCATTCTACCGATACTCCTGAAGCTGGCACTGAAACTATGGAGGAGGATGTGGCTGAAGACGTGCCAATTATTGAACAGTCTTTAAACCCTGAGGTGACAAACTCTGTTCCAGAAACAGTTACTGAAGTTGTAGAAGCCACTAATGTCAGTCATGAGGTAGGGGAAGATGTTGTACTTCGCCGCACAGGTCGTACTAGGGCCCCGCCTAGCCGGTTAACATATACCAAGTTGGGTAATCCCCTTATCTCTGTCGTCCAAACAATGTTTCAAACCCTTTCAGATGCTTACGCTGACGCTTTAAACCGCGCTGCTGTAATGGATATTTATCCCAAACGTAGTTAGCTTTCCCTCGTCTCAACATGCGACGGGACGTGCATGGTCTAAAGGGGGGAGGGTGTAACCCAGATATATTTTGATATACTTTTTAAGAAATATTTTAAGAATGATATTGTTCATGTAATTTAAAATATCATTACATTTAAAATCATGTTTTTACCTGTGAAATGAAATGTTTTGTCAAGTCTCGCGAGACTTGGGGCGAGACTTTGGGTCTGAGATTTGCGCGCCGCCATTTTGAATATAGCCGGCTGCTTAGCATTTGTGGTTAGGTGTGTGGGAGATGCTGCATTAAGAGCTGCTACAGGTAAACATTTACCCCTCTAACTCGCTACCTCTGCCAAATCAAAGATCAGTTCCTAAAACGTTGTCCTCCCAACCTTTTACAGATTCATGTGACCGCAAAGTTGTCTTTGCTGCGTATATGTGTGTGTGTGTGAAGAAGGAATCGGTGAGTGCAATGTTATTGTTATGCTAATGCTAACTGGCGCAAAATGCTATCCAGTGCTGGCATTTATTGCTATGTGAGATTTTTATTAAGCTAAATCAGCTAAACTATAACTTATAGTTTAGCTGATTTAGCTTAATAAATGTTCATAGAGTGAGGCATTCATAGAGTGAGGCATACACTTATAGTATAAGTGTATGCCTCACTCTATGAATTGTGTTAAGGTACCTGTTTAATGTCGTAAATGAGTGAACTTTTACTGTCATGAACAACCCATGGTTATTTAATGTATTCACCTGGTAGATAAGGGAATATTTATGCATGCATATTTTGTACACAGGCCAGGCTTAGGAGACTGCTTATTGCCATTGGCGACTTGCCGTGAGAGTACTGCCAGCAGCCATCCTACAGTTACCTGTGTGTTTTGATCAGCCTTCACGTCTGCTGCGGTAGGACACGCTGTAGGCACTCGCTCACTCCCACCACCTCCTACATTACGAGGGTTGGGCCGGGGAGCTATTTTCCTTCCCTCTGGATCCTAGAACTGTTTACCTTTTGGGACTAAGAGGCCCTCTCGGACTCTGAGCGTGAACTCGGTGGATGGAAAGAGCGATTGGTTACTTGTTTTTGGTTTTGTTTTGTTTTGTTTTGTAAATATTCAAGTGCACTTGAGCCTGTAAATATTGTAAATACCCCTTCTTCAAAATATCAATAACACAAATAATTGAAGGCCCCTCCGAACGCTGGCTCCTTGTACTACAACTACAAGGGTTACCACTCCCTGGTGCTCCTCGCTGTTGTGGACGCCCAGTACCGCTTTCGCGTGGTTGACGTTGGGGGATATGGCAGGAACAGCGACGGGGGGATCCTGGGCAACTCTGCCTTTGGTACGGCCCTGCGGGAAGGAACTCTCCGGCTGCCTCCTGACCAGTGCCTTCCAGGCGCTGACCACAGAGGGCCCCAGCCCTATGTCTTTGTGGCCGATGAAGCGTTCCCACTGCAGCGGCACATGATGCGTCCCTATTCCCTGAAAGAAACTGACTGCATTTCTGTTCTTTGTCACCATTTTGTTAGCGCTAATAAATGTTTGCCTTACTTGAAGTGTTGTTTCTGTTTAATGTATGTTTTAATTTAAAATGCTTTAGGTAAACACTTACAGCTAACGAGACGTGAAGTCAAGTTAAAAGTTGTTCACAGTACCTAGTTTTGTTTTGAAACGTTACTCTATGATCCTTCTTATTCAGCCCCAATTATAGGCAATGTCAAATCAGACATTTAGCTTTGGAATGGAATGGTTCACTAGTGGAAAATAAAGTACCACATACTTTGATTAGTCCATTCGTACCTTTTCTCGTGCACAGAGTCATAGAGAATATTGTGCATGAGAAATACTCTGTTTAACACACACCACATTAAAGATAGAGTATGAATTTTAAATATTAGAAACTGCGATCATGTAAATAAACTTTATGTAGGTGAGTTCAGAATATTATTTTGGTTCCCTAGTACTCCAATAGATATTACTAAAACCCTTACTGTTTGTGTAATTAAACTGTTTAAAACGACCCTTGATTTAGGGCCGTTTTCACGCCATCTAGTGACCAATGTAGCATACAACAGTAAACAACCGTAGCATATCACAGAGACAAGAGAAAGTAATGCAAACATTGAACAAACCTTGTTCCCTCATCAACCAGGTGCTAAGGGCTGAAACAAACTATAGAACATTTTTGTACTCGCCTTATACATTCTCAGAGCTGTGGAGAATTCTACAATGTCAATATGCCAATCTATATGCTGTAAAGGAGGGGCCAAAGTAAATTTTGTATCTGCTCATTTATTCTGTAATGTATGGTTCTTCTACAACTACGCCTCTTAATGACAAGATTAAAAAGAACCTAGGAAATGTATCTACATAGACACAAGAGATTCACACAACACTTTTATTTACATATATACAATTGCATGGAGTGAGGTCACATGGCTATCCCTGCACATTGGATGGTGGCGCATTTTCCTTTTCTGCAAGTTCCTTGTAGATGATGTTTGAAAACCTCCGTTTGATTCTGTAACGGGCATGGGGCTCCAATTTCCCCAATAGAGGGACCAGACAGGAAAATATACGCCGTGTAGTGGCGTGATTACGTCAGTGGTGTGCGTGCTCTCTGATTGGTCGCTGCACGAACATCTCGAGGAAAAGTTGAGCGGAATCCATCTCCTGTGGGCGTTCATTGTCCGCTCCTTCTCCCCCCCTTTGACTTTCCCGCCAAGTCCGTGCGTTTCCACTGGGCGGTCCGTGCGTGTGTGCCGAGAGGTCCGTGCAATGCGACGCTGAAACGCGACTCCCCATTGACTTTGCATTGAACGCAGACGCAACGCCTGTCCCGGTCTGAAAGCACCATTATTCAGCTACAAGCTAGTAATACCCTATCCAGTTAATATAATACATCCATGGCAACACCGCGTTGAACCAGTGCGGAAATTATAGCGAAGCGAATGCAGCTGCGGGGCAGCCTGCAAGTGTTGTACCGCACCAAACACTAACTTTAGACACTTTGCATAGGGTCTGCAGTGGGAACAGTGTTTCTTAGAGTAAGGCAAAGTCATTGGGAGGTTCGGAGACAGGTTAGATTTGCGGAAAACAAGCCTGGAACTCGGGTCGGGGCGCCGCGCCGCGACCTCCAGCCTCCGCTGAAGTTTCTGCCAAAGTCTCCGCTAAAAGTGCTTCCCACATATTTATTTTCAAGCCTCCCGTAATCACCGGGACAGTAATGTGTTGTAGAAGCCTTGTCTTTTGTGTGTTAGACGAGAGAGATCAGGGGAGACAGCTGCAGCAGCAGGGTCGCGGTGACGCGCTTCACCTGGAGGCGCGCGTCTGGGCAGACTGCTCACAGCAGCACCATGATTTATATTTTTTGACTATTTCCATGAACATTTACAATGTTACAGTGTGTGCTCTGTGTGTGTTCATGTTCTAGTGATAAATATATGTCTGTCAGTTAGAAAAATACAAATATTGTATGAAAATTCTAAAATCCACTATTTCTAACGCCAAATGACGTCATAATATGCAAATTAGATGGGGGGATTTATTCTCTACATAAACTTTGGACCATCCTTTATATTTTTCTAATTTACAGAAAGCCTTTATCTCTTATCACTTTTAAGTTATAGCCTTTTGAAATTAAGACGTCAAAATTGAGCGTTTTGGAAAAAAACCTCTGGCGCTTAAAGGGTTAAGAAGCATAATCACAGCAAATACTTTTGTGTTCCTCATAATTGTGAAGGTCGTGGGTTCAAGCCCACCACGGGACCTACTCCAACTGCTACCACTAATGTCTGCTGTCGTTGTGTCCTTGGGCAAGACACTTAAATCCACATTGCCTGAAGCTCCCGCTGAAACACCAAGTGGCACCACTGATGTAGCAGCCATCTTCCTGTGGACTCACCACCTGCCGGATGATCAGCGAGGGACTGGTGCTATGAGCATTGGGTGGCAGCTCTGATTGTCATCCCCCCAACCCAGAAATGGACTAATGAAGGGGCAGGTAATGAATGAATGGTCCTGGAGTCTTTCTGGACTGGTTTTGGATTAGTCCTAGTTCTTGGTCTTCCAAGAGCAGGTCCTAGTTACCTTAGCGACCATTTCTTTACTGCCAGCAACTGTGTTTGCTGTATTTCAGGCATATACACCAGTCTTAGCACTTAGTCAGGGTGAGTAAATGTGGGAGGTGGTGGTGAAGGAGGAGTTGACTGGTGG